>CAEMYA010000585.1:95274-108646 GCA_903131615.1 Diplodus sargus | reverse complement strand
GAGGGCTGAAACTACCAAATATGTTCACTGCCGATTAATCTATTGATTAATAATCAGTTGGTTGTTTAGTCCTTGAAATGTCAGAAAATGGTCCAAATGTCAATCAGTGTTTCCCAAAGCTTAAGATGTTGTGCTCAAATGTCTTGTTTTGTCCACAACCAAAGATATTCAGTTTACTAAGAAATAAACCAGAATATATTCACATTTAAGAAGCTAGAATCAGATAATTTACACTTTGAAATACAGCGGACGAAATGAAAAAGAAGATTTCTAGTCAGCAAACATGGACGTTAAACAGTAAAGTCCTGTTGTTCCTAACGAGTATTCATGTCCTGCAAGCTGCTGTTAATAAACAAACCAAATCCTACATTAATATTCATGGTTGGTTCTGGTCCACAAACTTCCTGTTTTTCAGTGGACAAACAAGGTCATCCTGTCTCCTACAAAATAAAAGTATTTTCTGTATGATGGGATGTGATCGTGCTCGAGCGTTATCAAACAGTGACGATGCTAACATGCTAACATGTTTAGCAGGTGTGACGTTTCAATCTTCATTAACTTTACTTACTATGTTAGCATGCTAACATAGCTACAGGGTTTCCCCTCGTTTTGAGAGACAACTCAGCAGAATACATATACAATCAGTGTTGAGAGGATTCAAACTGATGAATATAATTGTTGTCTGTCTTTGTGTGCTGTTGATTTGTATCTGCTCTGGCTTTTTCAACTTTTTGCACACAGATACGGGATGAAAAATTGTCAAAATTATGTGAAATAACAAGTTTTCTTGTGGTCGGGCCATCAAACCCCTCGCCACAGAAAAAAGTACTTCAGTCTTTGAAAAACCTACAAACAAACTTAACACTTAGCACAAAATACATGTAAGAATATCTGTTTTGCAGCTATTGGTTGGTGCTGTTGATGAAAACTTGTTAAATCCATCCTGACGGGAGTGTGAACTGCAGGACGAGGTTGAAAGCAGGACAGGAGTTTGTTGAAGAGAAAAGCTAAATGTCAGTAATCCGATAAGAAAGGAGACAGATCTCAGTGAAGAGAGCAGATCAGCAGGGAGAAGAAAAACACTGATACTGACCTTCAGTTCCACCAGCACAGAGCACAATACAATTCAATAACTCTTATCTTTATCTCAGAGGAGGAAAACATCCAAATACTTTCCCCGCTGACATCAGACCCGGTTTAATCGGAGTGAAGATCCTCCCTGAAGTCAGTCTGATATGTGAAACTCAAAACTGAACTGAAGCTCTCAATTTATTTTCCATCCAGTTTCCAGCCATTATTTGTTACCACCAGGTCCAACCTGACCCGGGTCATCATCTCAGTCAGCTTGTGTCTGGAGTCCAAACCAGCCTCAGGACTGAAACCAGCAGCAGCATGAACCCGGCTGACCCAAAGGACGACATCACAGCGAGTCGATCTACTGGATCTGGTGACTGTGAATCATTTACAAAAAATAAATAATCTGAATTTCCCTTAATCTTACATTTAAAGAGTTAGTTCACCCAGATTACCAACAAACATTCCCCCTCCTCCTCCCTCTGTGATCCGGCCCTGCAGAATCTTCTGATCTCACTCGTCCTGGTTCTGAGTGATCCGACTCAGCGGTTTCTACCAGCCCACTGCAACCGAGGGGGAAAGAATTTCCTCTGTGATCATCTGAGCTTTGTGAACACAGACATGTTTTTTTCCCTCTGAATGTAAAAACATCAGCATTGATCCTGATTTACAGCTCGATGTTGTAACAAAACCAATAAATCAAACATGTTTCAGTGTCCGCTGTGGAAAACATCAGAAGAAGAGTGTTTCTGTGAGGCCCGAGGCGGGTCTGGTTCTGATTTGCTGGTTCCATCATGTGGACTCGCAGCATAACGTCACTCTCTTCACTCCTCATCACAGCGCTGACCTCTGACTGACGCGTCGCCGCCGCCGCCGTCCGACCCGCAATCTCACATTTCTCTGAGACATTTACTGAAGGTTATAACCCCATTATGGAGCCGCAGCCGGTCGGAGGAGGAGGTGAAATGTTTCAAGAGGTTTCAAAGACATTCAGGGTAAAACACAAACAAACAGAACTGACCCTGGACCAGCAGACTCCTCATTTAATATATTTAAGCCTCGTGTGAGTGAAGAAGCTATAAATGGAGGGAGATTAATCGTCCAGGGAGATGAAGTCCGACTGAGTTTTAACAAAGCAGACGTGATGAAAGTTAAAGACTGTTTTCCACGTTGTACCACTGACCCTGTTCTATATTCATCTGAGAGAGCAGCTGACAGAGAAGACACTACACACTTCCTGTATGTTTAAAAACCTGCAGTGGAAACACAAGAAAAAGGAAAAAATTAGGAGAAGAATGAATGTGTCGTCCACCGGGACGTGAGGTCAGAGGTCGGCCCTGGACAGACTTCCTGTTTGCTTCCTGTAGCGACACACTGACGGAGAATCTGTCGTTAGGAACCGCGAGGCTGATTGGAAAACGTCTTTCCAGTCAGAGGATCCATTAATAATTTGGTTTGTGTCTCGCCGCGGCACCGACGAGTCTACGATGGAAAATAATCAATGATCAGTCGGGTGTGACTCTGAATCCATCTGGAGGAGATTTCAATACATTTACATAAAGGCAGAGCCATTGTTTCTAATTTAGTTTTGATTTATGAGAGTTTAGTTACTAGCAAAGTCCTGTGAGTGGTTTTGGGTCGAGCCTGAAAGGCGGAAACGTATCCGTCTCTTTCTTTAATGACGCGGAGGCTGAAAAATGTTGCGTTTTGTTTGAGGTAGTTTGTCTCGAGCTGTGAAAACACTGATTCCTATAAATCTTTAACCTGAGATAACCCTGATGACATCACGATGACATCATCAAACTTCACGAGTGCGACTGCATGAACAAAGAAAATAAAAAGACTATAAACAGCTGTGATTATTGATTATCACTTCAGCTGAGCTCTGACCGACTGCGGCGGCTGTGTTTCTCTCTCTGCATTCACCACATTTCTGCTCTCGTCCTTTTATTTATTACCTGTCTCAATGCGGCACTGAGCGAAAAATAATTCGCCATGAGGCCAGAACGCCAGAGAACACGACCGGCAGCTGTTTTCTTCTGCACTGTTGTTTTTCCTTTGACCTCCAGCTGCTCCTCCACTGACCGACCTTGAATCCAGACCTCGGTGTGAACACAAAGCTCTCCCGGGGGGTAAATAAAGAGGAAAAAAAAAGACCAGCGAGGTAGAAAAACGAACAGAGAGCGTCTGCGAGTGCATCAGACCTGCAGCTTCTTTGTCTGAAAGCTTCAATTAATGAAACATGACTCAGAGCCGGTCGACCCTCCTGCTCGGCTCCTCTTACCCACCGTTTCTTCTCTTGTCAGCAGAGGAGCGGTGACTCGCCAGGTAATGGCTTCCTCGAACAGCTGGAGGGGGTCAAAGGGTCATGTGACAGCAGCCTCAGGGCCAATCAGCATTCCTGAACGTCTGCGGGTGGTTTGATATTGGATAACCCTGATTCGCCCACTGCCCTTTTCACAACGCCACCTTCGCTGCAATCTGACATTTGTGGTTCGAGAGCCGACGTTCTTTTTCTTCCTCCTCCAGGCGCCGCGTGAAGCAGCGATTACAGGCGGTAAAGTCAACCCCCTCTGATTACATCTCCTGTATCTGAAGCAGACACTGAATGTAGCAGCACTGATGTTGACATACTAGATCCACATCGCACACCATCAGTAGATTAATCGTTAAATCCATGAAGAGCCCAAAGAAAACAGAACAAAACCCAAAACACTCTTCATTTACTGTCAGAAATGACACAGATAACTGCAAATCATCACATTTAAAGAAGCTGGAACCAACAACACACTGAATGAAATTATTAAAATATATCATTGTTCTTATTAAAACCTGTTAAAACTCAGCGGCTAGTTCGCCAAACTTTACAAACACGGCAAGATACAACAACAAACAATCAAGCTAACAAACTAGCACAGATAAAGTGTCTGTTATTATCTTTCTAACTCAATTCAGTGACGCAGTTTTTGGAATGACTCCTCATTTCGTAGCAGACGCCATTATCCCTTCTCACCGAAGATCCTAAGATGGCCGCCGTTTGATGGACAGCTAATTTGAGAAGACAGACGCTTATATGCCCGCCCCTACGCCTACAACAACCAATGATGATCGAGTATACAAGTGACCCGCCCACTTCTGTCTCCTCCCTCCTGAGCCGCTTACAGGACAGCGTCCAGGTGACTGATGCATCATGTAGCCAATGAGATTTTAAGTCCAGTAATATATCGTTTGTACAATATTTTTAAAGCCCTGAACTTGGAAATTATGCAAGTTTATTATCATTATGCAGCTTCTGGAAGTTTGTTTTAATATAACTATTAGAAAGTGAACAAATAAGTAGCTAGCTGTCAAGATGTTTCTCTTAAAACCTCAAAAATGAGCCTCATGTTGCTGCTGAAGGAAAAGTCAGAAGATCATTGGAGATATTGGAGTTTAATGCATGTTTGTACATAGTTTGATCTGGATTCATCCAATAATATCTGAGATATTTTCAATCTGGACCAAAGTGCTGAACTAACAATCATTTCCATCCATAGAGCCATGACGCTAACACCAGCCTCAACAACTATATCTGCTTTAACTGACCTTCCTCCGACACTGATGCATAAAATCGAGCCTCATTTTCAGGCTCATTATGCAGATTTCTCCTCGTAGAGTCCTTGTCAGGATGATTCTCTGTGTTATCAGAGGAGACGGAGCTTCTCTGACTGAATACAAAAGGACGCGACCGACTCATCCGTCATCTGAGTCCCTCCTGCTTGTTATCACTTCAGGTTTCTTGAACACTCGCAGCTAACGTTGTAACGAGGGCTGAGAGTCTGAGGAACCAGCTGAGCAGCGGCAGCTGGGTCGGCGCCGAGATAAGGCCCGTCCACTGGGGACGACATTATGTTAGTATGTCATCATGTAATTAATGAATAAACCCTCTACAGCTTTCATGATTGATTCCGCTGCTGAAACAGACACTGAGTCGCCAGACTCCATTAAGAAATCGCCTGATTTTAAGAGATGGGACGTGCGGATAAAACCAAAAAAACTGTTTGAGAGCAGCGAGGCAAATTCTTAATCACTTGAGTCTTCTTGTAAATTCGGCATTAAATACAAAATATTAAGTTGTTTCCTTCCTTGTAAAAAGTGTCAGTTTGTCGCTGCATCATTGTACCTCTGAGTCTGAAGTTTATCTTACCTGCCAACATTTAGCAGCTGTTTGAACACACAACATTAAAGAGGAAAACTTCTTATTCACTGTTAACATGTCAAATTATACAAATACAGTAAACAGCAACTAATAAGGCTGCTTCTTTGTCGCCTGTGGAGAAAGTCACCAGACTCCCTTCACAAAACGCTCGATTTTGAGACTTGTTGTGTTTGGAGAAGCTTTATAAACTGTAAAACACGGCCTGCAGCACATTCTTGATTATTTGGGCCTTCTTGTAAATTCGGCTAACATCATACATGAAGATATTCATTTTGTAAGTTAATACGACGTATGATTAGATCCCTCATCTACATGGATAAATAGCACAACAGGTACGAGGAAAACTATGTATTTATTAATTTGGGGGTAAACTGTTGCTTTTAACCTGCCAATATTAATTCATCAGCTTGCTGTAAAGTAAAGATCATTGTTAATACAGCCTGTTAATCTCCAACAGAAGAGCAGATGTATGAAGCTCTGATCCTGAATCCTCACACGAGAAGACTGCTGGACGTATTTAGCTTAAAGAAATCTGGCACACGACCTCCTGACTGTCTGTCACCGATCTGAGACCTGACGCAGGTTTAAAACTGTGAAACATTTCCTATTAAGACAGACAGACAGACAGATAGGGGTGTCTTTAATAGGACACAGGGGGGTGTGGGGTTCGGGGGTGTCCTGTGTTGTTTGGGGTCAGCGGTGTTTGGAGGTCTCTGCCTTTGTTCGAATCACATCAAGTGTGAAAATCGGGGGCAGGCCTGAGGCCCTCTGCATCATCGTCACCGCCATCATCGCCGTCTCTGCTCCACCGGATCATCCGAACAAGAATCAACACCGTGGAATGAATCGTTAACCTTCGGGGCTGATTGTCGGCAGCTCTCGCTCGCACCAACACGACGCAGCGGCCCTTTTACAGCTCGGGGAGGCCCGGAGAGGATTGTGGGTGAAAAAAGCATAATTTCCTGCCGAGTTCAACAACTTTACAAGCTGTTAATAATGACGTTTTTATCCCCCGGAGAGCTCAGTGACAGACTGTTGTGACGCAAACAAGCTCAGGAACTGTGACAGAAATGAGTCCAGGACTTTATCGAGGCTCCAACTAAAGGATTATCTTAAATCATCCATCAATCTGCTGATTATTTTCACTATTAATCGTTTAGTCAATAACTTCCTGGAGCCCAAAGACTTTTCATTTACTCTCAGAAATGACGGATAAAAGCAGCAAATCCTGACATTTACGCAGGGATTTGGACAAATAACCGTCTTTCAGCTGACTGATCACTGAATCTGGACTTTATCCTCCTTCTGACAAATGTGTAATATGTGTGCGTGTGTTATAATATATGAGACTTGTAAATAAATCGCAGGGCTTATAACACGTATTGAGTACAGACCAAAATGAGTCTGTTGCATCATGAATCAAAAACTGGAGCTTCTCCATCTTGTTTACTCTTTCAAAACGATCAGAAATCAGAAATGTAGTGAACTGAGGTGTCAGAAAGGTTTGCTGTATCCTTACAAACACCATAATATTCACTGGTGCTTGTATTTGAGCACTCAAAACATATTTGTTCAAACTCTCGTAGATGGTATTTCTCTTCCAATCCCACAGTTTGTTGTAGTTCCCCTGCGGAGCTGAGATTCGGGGATTTTTGTAGGTACTTTTAGGCCAAAATCAACAAAATCCTACAACAGACTGCTGATAGTCTCCCGTATCTGAACAGGAACATCCTCCCATTCTCCCAAAAAACAGAAACAAAATGTGGAACCAAAACTAAAATCTGCTCTGAAACGACGATGACTTCAGACTGAAAGAAGAAGCAGCGAGTGAGTATTAAAGGCAATCTGACCCGATTTAGACTAAAGACCGGCAGCAGATGGCTCAGGTTCACATTTCATAGTTAAGACTGTGACTAGAGAGCGTTTGGCCTCAAACGACCCAAAACAGGAACCGTAATCCGAGCTGAAACACTGAAAACACTGAACACACGACCTCCAGTGATTTTAAAATCAGAGGTCGGGCACCAATCAGCTGCTGCTGTACAGACGGTTAATGTAACAACACCACTTCAAACAAAACACATCCATCTCTTTTTTAATTACATGAGAGGGATGTTAATGAGGAAACAATGTGACCCGTCCTTAAACTCACAGTATCATCCCGGAATCATCAACGTGTGCTTAAAACTCTTCAAAATGGCGCTAAAACATCCTGGAATAAGTATTTTCTTTATTCCATCACATGAAGGACAAATAGGAAATCAGTAACAGCTTCTTCAAGTCTCATCATGTGAGGAGAGTCACGATTATCTCGGGGACGGAAACTCCCCACGATCAATTTATCGCGAGTCTAAGATACATTTTCAGAGAGACGGCTGCGTTGCGGACACGTTACAGTCATACGTAATAATAAAGTTCTGACTCTTGACTCGTGTGTGTAAGAGTGACTTTGGCCCGACTGAACATGACTGCTGGCTTATCACCATCAAGGACGACAAGTTACAGTTTAACTTTAAACCTACAGTCTCAGCTCAAAGTCAAATATTACCTCATCTAATAACTCCAGCTGGTTCATTAACTCAGAGAAATGAAGCTGTGAGGGAGAATACATCACGAGAAGGACAGAAGGAGAAGGAACGTACGACATGGATCTGTTTAACTCACTGTAAATATTCATAATCTGGGTTCACAAGTCCGACTTCAAACACTTCCTGGTTCACTGATACAGACAGAAAGAGCCACTGAGCAGAATCAGATCCAATAAGATGTCCAGTGGAGACAGAAGAAGAAGAAGAACTAGAAGAAGAAATCTAAAGAACTTCTTGTGGTTCCAGGTGAGCTACTCATCACTTTGGTCGTCCAGCTATGTCCTTAAAATAATATCACAACATGTTTAAACTCTTCCATGAACATTTTGAGTCTTCAGCAGCATTTAACAAATATCAAATCAGTGTGTTTGACAAACACCTCAATGTTGAAACTGCAACAATAACGTACGGACGACTATCGGTACTTTCACAAACCATCAACACGATGAGAGTTACGATAAATAATCATCAGCAGTTTGGTTATCATGACGTAAAGAGTATTAGACATGAAGAAGAGTCAGTTCAGGAAATGACATCACCTGGACATTAACCACGAGAAGACGACGCTGATGCAACATCATGATGTAACGTTACCTAAAATACCACGATAACGATAAATATCATATAAACCGTCCAGCCGTCATCGAGGAGACTAACCGACATCAAACCTACCCTGGTGAAGTTCAGGCCTCCTGGTTTGAATCCAGCCTGAAGCTTCAGAACAACCTGAAGACTTCTTTATGCGACTGCAGTTTAAAACATCTCTAATCAATGAAACTTTCATTCTGAGGCCTGCAGAGACGATGAACGGACGTCTGGTGGATGTTTTTCAACCTGACAGTCCAGAATCAGTCTAAACTACCACTCCTGCTTTAATACGGACACTAAACTAAAAGTGCACAGTGTGTTTGCAGCGGTGAGATCCTCGGGGTGTCTCCTGGTCTCCTGCAGCCTCAGCTGTTATCACAGTGAGGAGCCTCAGGAGCGAACACAGTGTTGATGACTGGAGACGCTCAGCACTCCTGCAGGATCTGGGTTTTATTGCCACCTCTTGCACAATTTCCGAGAGAGGAGAGGAAAGGCCACAAAGGGTGATGATGATGATGGAAGCCTCCCCCCTCCTCCTCTGCCTCCCCCTCCTCCCCTCCCTCCCCCCCGGCCTCGCCCCTCTCCTCTCCGCCCTCGTTTTGGGATGCAGGGGGCTCATCAGTATCTCTGGACCAGGCCCGCCACACACACACACACGCACACACACTCCTGCATCGCATTACATAAAAGCCTAAAATTGCTTCCAGCTGGCTGTGGACGGAACCCGGTCCAAACAAAGCGCTCCGTGCGCACACTCGCCCGTCCGGTGCGCACAGCGGCGCAACGCACGTTGGCCTCAGCGTGCAGCTCCGCGAGGAGACCTGCTGCTCCACAGAGACACAACTCTCACTTTCCCCGGAGCTCCGCGGCTTCATCTGCGGGCTCGTCGCTGCTTTACGGCGCTTTAATGAGGAGAAGAAGCGCTGCAGCTGGAGAGAAACTCGTGTTTGGGCCTGTGAGAGTTCACAGCACGGTCCCGGTGAGAGGAGGAGGATGCTGCACGGTGCGCTCCTGTCCTGCGCATCCTCCGCGTGCACCGAGCCGGACAACAGACCGAGACCCGGACAGAAAGGACAGACAAGGGGGACAGACAGCAGGACTCACCAGTCGGTGTCCGAGGTCTCGTCGATGACGTCCTGGTAGGCGGTCAGCAGGGCCAGTCTGTTCTTGCCGAGATTCACAGCCATGTTTCGTCCCTGCAAGCATCCAGACCGCTGCTGATGGAGAGAGACACGGAGTGAGAGCGGAGAGAGGACGGAGGAGAGGAGGAGGAGAGGAGGAGGAGGAGGAGAGGAAGAGCAGGCTCTGACTGGTGGAGACAAAGAGACCAGCGGTGTCCGGCGGGTCCTAGCGCCCGAGATTTACAGGCGTCACAGGCTGATGGGTCCTAGCGCCGGACTGTCAAGTCACCAAAATACATAAATTATACATTTAGTTTTTATCAAAGCTCTGTAATCTTTATACTACATTTTATATACATCTATATTCACATTTCACTCCTCTTGTTATTGTTATATTATATTAACTCTTAAATCAAATTCTACTCATTTTCTTTATATTAATAGTTTTTTATCTTTTATTATTTTAGTTATTCATTTTATTTTTATTCCATGTAAAACACTCTGAATCACATTTTGATTTGTTTGAATGTTGCTTTATAAATAAAGTTTGATTGTGAAAAAAAAAAACATCAGCTGCTGTCAAGGAAAACAACCCGAGGCTGGAAAGTAACTGAATACATTTACTGAAGTACTTCACTGAGTTGTGCGGTACTTTTCCTGCTGCGTAACACCGGGCGGTTATTCTGTGATGATGTCATGGAGCAGAAACTCCAGGGGAGTTTAGACCTTTTTGGTTTTATCTGGACTTTCCTGAAAGAGAAACTGAAACTATGACTGTGATTTAATCTGTATAAACTGTAACAACATGCACGTCATCACCAGATAACATAATGTATTAATCTGCTGCTCTGAAAACTGACTTTTGTCCCTCAGTCAACAGTAAATATTCTGTAAATATAAATATACGTTGAATGTGTTTTGTGAATTTGAGTTTTGTTGTAACACCATCAGACGGAGGAATCCAGCAGTGACATCAATGTCACAACTTTGTCCATAGTTCTTATTTTGTTCATTCAATGCTGGTTATACAAGTTATAAAAGTTATAAAAGTTAAAGGAGTACATGTGAAGTATTATGATGAATTAACAAAATGTGAATGTTCAACATTTAGATGAATATGTGTTAACTTGTGGTTTCTTCATTATTCTTCTGAATCGATTTAAAACACAAAGTAATGACGGGATAAAAGAAAAAAAAAGTGTATTTAATGAAAGAAAGTACAAACTCAGGATGTTGAACCGAAACATTTAACATCAGATTTCTTTTTTCTTTTCAAAATCTAAAGTTGTTTAATCCGAAATTCTCAAGAATCAGCGAGACACTTAAAGACTTCTTCAGAATAACATTTTAACATCTTTACTTTCACTCACATGTGAATGTTTACAGAACAGAAACATCGAGTGTTTAACAGCTGAGATGAAATCAGAATGTTCCATCACTCCTGCGTTACATCCACATGTTCTGGTTCTGGTTTTACAAAACTGGCTGACGCTCGCTGATCGTCTTCAGTTATTAAAACACTGAAATGGAAAATCAGCACAAAAATGGTGATGTGCACGAACATTTCGACATCATACTTGACGTGGAGAGCCGATCACACGCAGGTGGAGGCGACACATCAGCTCCTGAACTTAGATAGATTAACAGCAACAATAAGATCTCAGCTCTCAGTTAAAGCTTCTGACTCTGTTCACACTGAATAAAAACTCACTGAATAAACTTCCTGTGGCTACGAACGTGACTGGGAATCAACCTCGTTGTTTAAAACACGCAGAGGTCGACAGTCGTCACGAGCTTTTCCTTCACAAATTCAAGGAACGAACGTGTCGATAGAAGAGTTGATGGTTAACCTTTGTGTGTTCATCAGTCACGTATCCATTGATCTCCCGTAGGCTTCAATACAGCTGCCACCACAGTCTGGCCCCAAAGTGAGATTCAGTGACGACCCTTCCTTCTTTTTCAGGATCTTTGTTTCACATGAGACAAAGGAAATCAAACGTCTCCACTCTCAGAGGAGTTTCTGACCCGTCTGCAGAGAATCTAGTTTCTCTGACGTCCAGCTGTGACTGGACCCAGATTCTGATCATGTTGGACATGAACGTGTCCAGGAGCCAGACTGAACCCTCCGGGCTGCTGCTGCTATATATATGTAGCCGATAAATCAATACTGGATTATTTTAACCTGCTAACGGAGTTAAATATAAGCTGTGGTGAACATCCTGACTCTGAGCTCATCCTCTCTCAGCAGGCCGACTCTCCCCGGAGCAGAAATGTGTCAGTGTGTCTCCTGTAGCTTCGTCCTCCCTGCAGCCTCGGAGCTGACGGGGGTTTGTTCAGACAGGAGAAGGATGTCTAGGCTGCGTGGAGATTCAGGCGGCAGCTTGTTGTTCCTGCAGGACACACAGGCAGATAATTAGGAGGTTGTTTCCTGGAGCAGCTGCCCTGAAATCAGAGCTTCATGGTGTCCGAGCGAGCGCCTCACAGACGGCGACTGAGCAGGAGGTTCAACATCAACTGATGAGAGCTGAGATTCAGACACGATGTGGAGGATTCTGTTTCTGTGTGTATGTGGCGGCTGTTTTTATCGTCACACAGCGGGAGAGTGTTGACGGACGGATCAAAAACGGAGAAAGACTTTTGTTGTTTTTCCATTAATGAGGCCAAAAGTGTAAAGTTTGTCCTGAGGGTGGAGTCAGAGCGCCCTGCTGGTCTGACGGCTGAGGTGAACACAGAACCGCAGAGGTGGAAGTAACTAAGTACTAATACTTAGTTACTGGATTCAAGTGGATGTTTCAGGTATCTGTTCTTTACTCGAGTATCTGTGTAACTTCTCCTCTCTACATCTGAACTTTCTCCTCCTCACAGCTTCAGAACAGCCTCGTTACTTTAGTTTGATGCCTCTGAGGTGAATTCTGGATTCTTGTTCTTTCCCAGCATCAGCAGACTGATGTGGACCAATCAGAGCACATCACGCACGGCAGACGCAGCGAGACGAGACAAAGACGTAAAAGCCGTAAGAAGCCGTAAACAGACAGAGAGGGAGACTGGAATGTGGAGAAAAGGCGTGTTAGTGTCTCGTATCTGCAGAGAGTTTCTGATTTTCTCTCTTTGTTGCTGCTCGGGACGCTTTACCAACCCAACATGTGTCTGTTTGACGTCCTGGGAATGAGACTCAACAATCAGCTGTCTTTGTGGTGCGTTCAGGAACAGCTGGGACAAAATCCTCCTGATTCTACCTTTAACTTTAACAGTCTTTGAATTCTATTATTCAAATTCGATTTTGGATGTTGCCTCCATCACTAGTGGGAGCTAATACAAATGTAAATAGCTCCAGCGCTAACTAAGCTAGTTAGCTAACGGGAGCAAGCTACAGCCAAAGATAGCAGCAGTTAGCGGTTATGCTATTACCATCAAAACAAGACTGAACTTTCATTTTGTTTTACTTCATTCAGACCTCTGGTTGCTTTGACCATCACGACCCAGAATCAGCAGCGTACCATCAGCATGTACTCGAGTACTTTACTTGATTACTCTCCTGTGTTTTTGTGCTACTTTACGCTTCTTCTCTACAACGTTTCCAGATAATTTTTTCTTTAATTCACTGTTTGTCATGTTCCCTTTTGTCTATTCAGATCTGTGTAAAGATGAACTGTTTATGATTTTGTTGGACATTTTCTACATTAAAATCAAATGTTTCGGTGACCTGACGCTGAATTTATTCCTCTCACAGCTCGTCCTGGTGAGCGATGGGGCTGAAAATGAGCTTCTTTTCTTCTTTGTTTCCAGGAAAAGTTGACATTTAA
>CAEMYA010000585.1:68143-89300 GCA_903131615.1 Diplodus sargus | reverse complement strand
TCAAAAAAGTTAAAATGTTTTTGTTTGTTTGTCAAACTGAGACTGAAACTAAACTGAACTGAACATTTAAATCCAAGTGAGAACATTCGAACAGCCGGCTGAGGTTCTGAGGTTCTGAGGTCCAGATCGAAGGTAACAATGTTCCTGCAGCGGACTGAGGAATGTGTTCATTTCCTCTTTGGTGTGAATGTTTACACTCCGGACCGAGAATAAAAGTCCTGGAGGGAAGGAATGTGTGTGTGTGTGTGTGTGTGTGTGTGTGTGTGTGTGTGTGTGTGTCACTCATGTTGTGAGGACATTAATCTGTTTTCACAGTCACACTGAAGGACTCACGATGTAAATCCTGAAATGTTCTGTTCACGGTGCCGTTTGGTTCTGAGGTCACGGTCGAGGTTTAGTTTGGGTCAGCAGGAAATGAATGAAAGTGATGAAACTGGACTCGTTTCAAATCCTGACGGAGGATTTCATGGAGGTCATGAGAGTGAAACATGCTGCAGCGTCACTTTCAAAAGTCTCTGGAGTTAAAGGAGTTAAAGTTGAACAGACAGTAAAATGTTTATTTACTTTTGTTTTTACCGTCTTTTAAATTCACTTTGAATTTATGATTTATTTGTTCTCATGAAGATTAAAATTCAGGAATCAGTGCTTGAATCTAAAACAGTGTGTTTTATATCAGTTCTGTCTGAAGATAAAATGTTCAGTGAATCATAATAAAAGAAATAAACACGTGAAGGTTTCTGCCTCCATCTGGTGTTCAAACAGGCGAATCGCAGCACGTCAGAGCTGCTCGATCTGTTTCAGCTTCAACTGGTTGATTATTTGTATTTTTGATGTTTTATTTAAATACAATAATCTCACACTTTGTATCAGCTGTCACTCCAAAATAAAACATCAAACATTGATGCTCTTTAACGCTGACGTTCCTCTTTAAGCTCTTATTCTCACGTTTGTTTGCTGTATTTAGAGTTTGACAGCATTTTCTTTCGCTACTTATTTAGTCCAATTATTTCCTTGTTAAGTTTGTTTAGTTTTGTGGAGTTAGTATTTTCCTTTATTTAAAGCTTAATGTAACACTGTAAGTCATGTAGGCAGAAAGAAGGACGGGTGTTGGACCATGATGCACCTGGGTGGGCCGAGAGACACACAGATCTAATTTATTCTTTGTTTTCGTGCTTATTTTTGGAAAATAAAGCGAGAATCAACATCTTGCCGTTGTTACACACACGCTGCATCTTTGAGTTTTATTTTGAAGTTTAATTTAAAGGTTGATTACTTGGAAAACATCCACGAGTTTCGACTTCTCACTAAATAACATTCTGCTTGAAATGATGGATTTATTTGCACATTACAGCTTTATTCTCTTAATATTAAAAACTTTCCTTAAACATTAAAGATGCAGTTCTGTTTCAATAAAGGTGTTTTTTCAATCTGACACTGTATCTTTAAAAATGTTTTAAAACAACTTTGATTCTCTATAACAATGATTTTTTAAATTGCTTTATTTTATGTTTTTAAATCTAATTTATTTTGTTTTTTACATTTGATTATTTTATCTTTTATTTTTTATATTTATTGCTACTTTTACTTTTTGTATTATTTATATATTATTAATTATATTTTCTATTATTTATTGTTTATTATATTCTATAATATTAATGTATTGTTATTTATTATTTCAATAATAATTAAATTTTTTCCCTATTATTGTCTTTCAGAAAGCAAAATAGCTTTTTTCCTAACAAATTAGGAATTTAAAAACTGACTTGCTCGTCTATAAAAACAACTAACTTCTTTCACATAATCATAAAATAATCCCACATATATTAGAGTGGCTGTTACACTCCTGAGTAAACATCCTGGGATGTGATGAACATTTTGTTTCTCCCTTTTTCTGTCCAACAACAGACGACAGCAACAAGAACAAAAAGCCGGCGAGGTTTTATTAACAGATTACTTTTATTATAAATATACAGTGTTAAAATGGAATGGTACCTGACACTGCCAGCCGTTTACCGCTTATAGAAACAAACAAACCAAAAACAAAAAACAAAACAAAACTGAAGTGGAGTTTGTGCTGCAGATCTGCAATCATCAAATCGACACCAAGAACAGAACTCCTGTTCAAGTCCGACACCTCGGCGGCCATTTTAGGTGACTGATGGAAACCGGGACGCGTTCGTCCTCCTCGAAGTTCAACACAGTTTGTAAAAGAAGAGAACTTTCTGTTTTTTAAAGTTGATCTGGGTTTTGTTTTTTAAAAAAAGGAAATAAAACATGAGTAAATGGTGTCAAGTGATAAAATGAGATCACAGTAAGATGTGACAGACATTCATCGGTGCTTAACATCCAACAGTTTCAACAAAAGGTGCCACATGCAGCGTTCCTTTAACATCAACGTGTAACATGAAACATCTGGTTACGTTCCAGCTGCTGTTTCTTTAGATTCAGAACTACATTTCCCATGATCCCCTTCAGCTGCCTCTCACTTCTCGCCCCCCTGGAGGAGGATCAACAGGTTTAGAGATTTGTTTCAGCTCAAAAGGCAAAAGTGTAAAAAAGATTAACAATCACAAGCGGCAGACGGACGAACACCAGGAACAAAGTTTGATAAATCTGTATTATATACCTGAAAGTAGTGACTGAATCTATTAGTTAATCAACTTTCTTTCAATTTATTAGATTTGTTTGTGCAAAGATTTGCTGCTTCCAGTTATCAGATGTGGAAATCTGCTGGATTTCTTCGACTGTTTGATGCTGAACTGAGTATTTTTTTTGGTTTTGGATCATCGTCCGGACAGAACAAAATATGTGAAGATGTCAATTCACACATTTTTCACTATTTCATCACATTTTATAGACAATAAACCCTGAAAATGATTTTTTGTCAGCCAATCAGGATCAACGATCGCAGACACGAGAAATGTTGATGAATGATGTTGAAAACTTTTGGATTTCTGAATTTCTCTGATACCAAACTGAAAATCTTCATCATGCAAATTATTTTCTTGATTAAACAAATAATTCTTTAGTCCGTAAAATCTCAAAGACGTGACCAGCGATCCAGTAAACCGTAGAACTTCCGGATCTCCACAGTTTGTAAATCCAGAGAAGCAGCTCGGTCTCTCTTCCGTACGTTAAAATGTCACACGTGGCACCTTTTCATTTGATCATTTATCTTCATGAATGTTGCTCTCGGGATGCATCACATCGCTGAGCGCTCCGACGGCCACTAGGTGTCCCCGTGGAGTTCTGTAGGTCCAGTTTCTGCTCCGACAGACGTGCCGCGAAGCCGAGCCGGCGTCCTGCTGTCGCGAGATCGTCGAGAACACATCGCGCGACGAACAGGAGCCGTTGTTCAAGTCAATGGCATGAAGGCGAACGAGCAAATTACACTTTCATTTGCTTCCAAATATCCAAGTCCAATTTTCAGGCACTTAATTTTTAAGTACTTTACATTAATGAGCAGTGCCGTTCAAGACTAACGCTGAAGTAGTGTGCAAAACACTGGATATAACAAATCTGTTGAACATGCATAACAAGATGTAAACATTTTAAACTTTAACTTTATCAAAAGGAAAAATAAAAAAGGAAATTATATCTAAAAGAAACATTTTTTAAAAACTAAAGCTTAAATAACCAAAGAAGAAGAAAAACAACCTATTCAACTCTCATACTGGTTTAAACATGTCGCTCAATGCTAAGCTAAAAGATGGCCCCGCCCCCCTCTGATGACACGTTCAGCGACGTTAACATGCGGGAAAACAAACGATAAGAACCGAAAGGCAAAAATGTTGAGGAGGTCAAAGCGGTCCAGTCGAGCTGCGGCGGACCGAGTCTGCCGTCCGAAGACAAAAGTGTTTCTACAGGGTGAAAAACCTGCCGGCGTTCACGGCGACGCTCTCGGCTGCTCGGACGAAAAAGTGACAAAAGTAACGATGCAGAGAATAAAAAGCTTGAAGAAATAAAACCAGGCTGAGTTTCTGAGTTACTGACAGCGGTGGAACTATCGAGACAACTGGATGGTGACGACTGTTTCCACATGACGCACACACAAGACACGATGTTTCAAGTGTTTACAACCATCAGAATCTAAATCATTTGGTCAGATTCCCAACGTCTAGAAGAGCTGCATGATAAAACCATTCCTCCCATCTGACGTGACCTGAGGGGCCACAACGAGGAAGATCCGGGTCACTTTAAGTCCAGGAAGTCAAACCTTTCTGGGTACATTCACCACTGAACAGCCGTCACAGGAGCGATCGTGGCTTCTGACGCTGCTCCCATATTCTCTTTCATACATCCTGCATCCGTCCTCATTCTTAAAAGAGACGTCGGTAAACCTGTCAACAAGTTGTCCTTATATTCTAGATTTGTAAATCATTCTCAGAGCCTCAGAGAAGTTCTATCTCTTCGCCTGACTTCATCCCGATCATCCAAGTAAGGCAGTAGTACAGCATGAAAACCGTTTTCTGGACCTCGATACAGCACTTCGCCTCGCGTCCAAGTCCGATGTGTTTTCCACACGTGGTGCCGTCTGTCAGACTGCTGACAGGACACCTGCAGCTACAAACCAGGTCACCTGTTCCTCTCGCCAAGAAGAGTGATTAAAATGTGGGCCACATAACCAGGAAGTAACCAGGAAGTAACCAGGAAGTAACCAGGAAGTAACCAGGAAGTAAACCAGGAAGCTACAAAAACGTGGGGGCGTTCTCATTGATTGGCCACCATCTTTGGGTCCAGCATCTAGTTCTATTATACATTTATATTCCGGTCCGGTCTCCAGTTCTTTTAATACACCCATTCTAACTTTAACAGCTCTAACAGGAACCCAATGTGTGCATCGATTATTCTGGCTTTTCTTTTTTCATTTCGTACTTCTGTCACTTTTCTTTGGCACAATCGAGGGCGACGCCATTAAACGTCTTGACCACATCCTAACGATAATAACATAACAAATACAAGATGTACAAAAAACACGGCAGACGCGTAACGCGGAAAAACAAAACGATCCCGTCAACACTTTTGTCTTCAGTCGGACGTACAGACTCTTTCCTCTGAAGCACACTGAGGCCTGCTGGCTGCTGGAGTCCGACAGCACGAACACACCTCAACAAAAATAAATAATATGGGCACGATGAAGCAGAGAAAGACACAAAATATAGATTTACCAGACCGGTTGTGAGACATTTCAAACCTTACTGCATTGATGGAAATATGACTTCAAGAAATAATCATTTTTTACAATCTCCTCCTTGTTACTTCTCAGTTTTCTCCACACGTGAAGAAAAACAAAAGACATTTCTTAAAGCACACAGGATCAATGACTCATAACGTCCTGAAATATTAGTAATAACTGACTTCAATATGAGGATAAATGCTTTAAACTGTTATGGATTCTGGCGGTTTCTGTTGGATCTAACGGGCTTTGGTGCCTCGGCCCAGCTGTGATCTGCTGAGTACACACATCTCGACTCGTGCATTCATTCACAAACAATTCTGTCTCACCACATAAATCTGAAGAGAAACTGCAAATATTTTCAGAACAAGTCAGAATATCTTTCAAATTTAGTTCTTTAAAACATTTTTTCCCTAAAACTCTCTCGACAAATTGAATCCAAAGACACAGATCTGGAGTCGAGCTGTAACGACTCCGCTCGGATGAAAAACAATTTGCAGATTCATCAATAAAAAAATTAAAAAAAACATAAAAACATGAAAACAATATGGCGATAGCTACGTAACTAAAGAATAAAACAGCACCACTTAATTTCGGTGTCGTAGTTGATTCCACTACTTTAAAATAACAAACAAATAAAAGTTGGCAAATATAAATATGGGCAAACAAACGAAGCACATGAGTACAGTAGGTGTGCAAATCTGAACGAAACACACAGAGACGAGTCGAAGGAAAAGGCTGCGATTAAAGGGATACCTTGACATTTTAATTTGTCTTTTTTCCAGCTACACAAGTTATTTTTGTCACAATATGGAGCTGCTGTTTTGTGTTGGCACTTAAGTTGAGAAGAAGAAGAAGAAGCTGTGGGTTTCTTGTTTGTTTGTGTGTCACGATTAATCATTTAGTCTTTAAAAATGTCAAAAATTGCGAGAAACACAAAGTTTTTGTATCCGGCCAACAGTCTCAAAACCCCCAAACTCTTCATTTACAGTCATAAATCCTCATTTTTAAGAGGATGGAACCAGCAGCTGTTTGAATAGTCTGTAACAATTAATTGATTACCAAAGTAGTTGGTGATTAATTCCCTAACTAACTGATTAATCAACACGTTCTTTGGTGAATCTGTGTCTGGATATCTGAATAAAACTCATGTGATGCAGCCGAACAGTCAGAATGTCGTCGGATCTCAGCAGCTGTTAATAACAGTATTATAGGGACGACTGTCGTAGCGATCCTACGTTACTCGCGCTCTCATCGCTCCGTAGCTAACAAGATTCATACTTCTCTCACTAAATAAGAAGCAACAGCCAGGAGACGGCTAGCCTAGCTTAGCACAAAGACTGGAAACAGATGGAAACAGCTAGCCTAGCCGCTAAAGCTCACTGGTTGAACATGTCAGATCTGTTGACATAAACAAGTATAAGAGCAACAACATGGTTTTTGTCGGGGTCGTTTGTTGTTGGCATAAACGCACAACTCAACAAATATATAACAAATCTTCTCAGTTTTAGACCTTTTAATGCAGAATTTCTACATGTCACATCTTAAGGTGTGTTACTTTTTCACCTTTGCACAGACTGGGCTAGCTGTTTCTTTATGCTAAGCTAAGCTAACTGGCTGCTAGCTGCAGCTTCATAACGACCATGCGAACACGAGATTGGTTTAATCGTTCTCTTTCCCAACACGTCAAACTCTTAATGTAAGAAGTTGAAACAGTCTCAAGCTACAGAAAAGCCCTTTCTTCTGAACATGGAAAGATAATATATCATATAACACGGCAGCATAACTTCCCTTCACCTGAGACGAGTCCGCCGAACTACTTTTCACCTAATTTGAGATCTGAGGTCTGAGTGGAGATAACGAGAGGAGACGCAACCAGATACAGACTGAAGCTTAAAGAAGGATTCTGGTGTTTTTCTACACTTTTCTTACAAAGAGAGAAACCACCACAGTTCTCGTCGAGCTCTCAGCACTTTACTTCCTGCACGGAGTCGGTTTTGGTCAAATAAGGAAAATATAGAAGACCACCAGAATAACTGGGGTCTAAGTGAGTCTGCTGTCTGGGGAAATGCATGCTGGGAAAAGGCACCACCGCCCTAAAACAGAAAATGTTGTATTGAAAAAGAAAAGAAAGAAAACCTGAGGTAGTCTGAATGTTTGGGCTACATGTTCATGTATGATCTCTACGTTTCTTCTGGCGCTGATGTGATTTCTTGCTGGTTAAACAACCTGAACAGCAGACAGTGATGAAGGCGGGTTCAGAGAGTCAGTGAAAAGTTCTTTAGTTTCATCTTTGATCAAAGATTTCAGGATTAAAACTGCACTAGACCAGTTTAAGCTGCTACTATTGAAAAGGGACAGTTCACTCTAAAATCAGAAATACACATTTTCCTCTCACTTCTACCGATTCGAATCCCTCGACATCGTTCCTGTGTGAGCTGCAGAGGTTTGGAGAACGGCTCGATTACTTGGCTAACTAAGAATAACTGGCGGCGATGAAGGTCGACAGTCAATTTAAGGGGCGTCGCAATTTGAATTTCGACAAAATCTCTGTAGATTTATCTCATGTTGCATTCAGGTTCCTGTCTTCAACTCTGTAATCTACATCGCCAAGTCTAACAGTCGAGTTCATCTACAGCCGATATCTCCAAAACTCCTCACCTCACACCAGAACCATGTAGGTGAATAAACAGCACAGCAGGTCAGAGGAACAATATGTTGTGATTTTAAGATGTTCTGTCCGTTTAAGACATTTTTTTAGACAAATTTAAGAACTTTGGTGTCTTTTAGTTTTGTTGGAAACAGGTTTATATTCCTCAAAGTGACAGGATTCAGGCATCGTATCAACAGCAGGTCCAACATCAAGGTATCTCTTTAACTGAATGTGTTTGAAGCCGGCGATGAAACAGATCGCGGGCCGTTTAAGGCACATATGTGTAAGAAAAGTGTATATAATTTCAGCTAACGAGCAGGACTATAGAAACGCTTCACTTAACGAGCTATAATGTGAAGACTGAGGAGCTTTTCACTCCAGAGAACATCGAGACACTTTATCAGAAAATAACTATCTCTCTACAGAAGTAGAGTACAATTTAAAAATGAAACTAACAAACTACAGTACACTTTAGATGCTATTTAATGACGTCTTGATGCATAGCATCACCCATAGATGTATGTTCTTTTTAATCTTAAGTAATATGGATCTTATTCAATATTTCACCGTAACATTGAATAGTGGAGTTAATAGTGTTATGGAGGGTTATGGCAGTGTTCGTTAAAGAGTCTCACTCCTGTTTCTTTTTCTTTTTTACCATAAAGAGACAGAAATCAACAGAGAAAAGAGGAGAAACTGATTCGTGATTGTCATGAGTCTCGCCGTCGTCATTCCTCTGCAAAGTTCAATCAACGACGTGATCGAAAACCAGAAGAAAAAAAACAACAAAAAAAAAAACAGGAAATGACAACAAAATGGGAAACAAAGAGAAGTTCAAACGTTTCTCAGAGAAACCAACGCCCCCGTTCAGGCGTCCAACACCAACACCAAACCCCCGAAGGTGGATACGACTTTTTTAGATTCCAAAACCGATAAATCCCCCGACTCCTCTGACAGTTTCCTCATCACAAAATGCTAATAAACAGAAGGAATGATGCTAAAAACAGTGTGTGTCAGCGTTTGAGGGCCCGGCTCGCTTCAGCTCTGCCGGTCCAGGAGCAGCGAGGAGGCTGGGATCTTTCTCCTCCTGCTCACACTTCCTCTCAGTTTCACATATTTCCACCACCTCCTCCTCCGTCTTTACTCCTCCCTCGGCTTTCTCTGTCTCCATCCTCGGGGGTTCGGCTTTAGATCCCGCAGGAAGAAATTTCTCAAATCTCGTCCCGTTCAGATCCTCCTCAAATTTCACCTGGAAGGGTGGCAGCCCGAGCAGGAAGGCCCTGATCCTGCTCGGGGAGCTCAGGTCTGCGGGTTCCTCCTGGTTCTTCATCTCCACGTCCTGCTGTCCTCCTGCTGCTCCTCCTCCACTTCCTGCAGAGCTGGACCGGTCACTCTGGCTGAAGTCCTCGGCCTGTTCTCTGGGTCTCTTGGATGGCGATGGTTCTGTGGTTCCGTTGATCGCTGTCGGACTCGGCTCTGCTCCCTCCGTGCTGGGTCTCTTCACCGTGAAGCGTTTGCTGAGGTTGAGAGGCAGCGCCTGCTCGGGGGGAGGAGTCATGGGGGAGCAGGGGGGTTTGGTGCTCAGGTCCTGGGACAAAGCCTCAGACAGTCGGCGGGTGAAGGTCTGGAACTGTGTCGAGCCCAGACGAGTCCTCATCAGCTGGCACACCTGAACGCTGCAGTCCAGGTTCAGAGGCAGGACCCGCAGAGGGGGCAGAGGAGGCCGGGTGGTCCTGGCGTCCCGACTGCCTCCTCTCTGGGCTCCCTCGTCCACGTTGCATCCCGAGCAGCGGTTGTGCTGCGGGTGGAGCGGGTGAGGCTGAAGCTGGTCCCCGCTGGGATGAGGCGTGTCCGGACTTCCACTCTTGGGCTGGAGGGTGTAGATGGTCGGGTGGTGCTGGGTCGGGTCTTGAGGCGTCAGGGCCGGGCTCTCCAGACCTCTCTGGAGACTGATGCGGTTCCTGAAGACATCCAGAGGACACACACCTTTGATGGGGCTGAAGCCGCTCAGAGAGCCTCCGACGAAGTGTCGAGGCAGAGTGGAGATGAGCACACCAGGAGCAGCAGCCACCGACTCCCCTCTGTCCGGCTTAAGCTCCTTCGGTTTGGGCTGGAAGGGGAGGAAGGGGGCGGACATGGGGGAGAGCTCGGGGGTGAGGGGCATGTTGACGGGGAGGACGGCCGGCTGGACGGGCTGCAGAGGAGAGAAGAAGAAAAATGTCACGAGAGGAACAAATTCAGTTTGATCTGAACAGCTCACCCTGAATTGCCTCCTCATCATTCTCTTACACAATCCTGATCCTCCACTGAAGCTTTAACATGACCCACTGCAGAGATCGACTGGTGCTACAGACGTCAAGGTAACTGTGTCGTTCTCATGACGGGTCAAATCAATGTGCTGCAGGAATCACTCGACCTCAGTACAACATGTGCAGATAAGACGTGAAACTGTTTACAGTCACACACACGTGTTATCACGTTGCACTGGAGAAGTGTTGAATCATCGTTTATCCAGCAGAGAAGGCAGATTTGTTTTGTGTCACGACGTTTGAGTTTTCTGGATTTAATCAACTTTGAGAGAATATTTGGGGGATGATGACCAAAAACCTCGATGTGGCGTCAACGCTCGCCAACCCTGAGAACTCAAACTACAGAGGATTTCAAAACCAAAGCCGAGTTTTGGGGCTCCAATCCCTGAACAGAATGCAAGATTCAAGGACTGTGTTTGCTGCATTCTGGTGACATTTAAAGAACGAAAATAAGAAAATAATGGCAGCAGTTTTTTTAAATTCCAAATAAGTACAATTTTACTTTTAATTCTCACACAAAAAGGCAGAATAATTCACCCTGCAGTGTAAATCTGTGGCTTAAAGAAATAATTTTTCCACTGTTTATCAGCTCCTCAGTGCGACTGCCTGTGATTAACAGAAATAAAAACATCTTACTGCCTCTTTGCTTTAAGTTTTCTGTAAGAGACTAAGCTCTTCTCTTCTTTACTTTGTCTGTAATTAGTTTATGTATTCTTCTCCGCTCCATTTCTCTGTCTGTCTCTCGCTCACTGAGGAGGACGAAGTGCAACATTACAGCAGAATAAACGCTGTGAAGAGCCGGACACAGGCGATGATGAGGAGAAAGGGAAAAGCTACAGTTCTGTAATCTCATATCAGAACTATTATTACTGCTACTTTCTGTATATCATAAGTTATTTGAGGAAACGTCTGCAACTAATAATCATTTTGGATGATCTGATAAATTGTTTGACTTTTTAAATGATCAGAAAATGGTGGAAAATGTCAATCAGTGATTTATATCTTTATATCTTATTTTGTCCACAACCTAAAGATGTTCAGTTTAGAGTCTAAGAGGAGGAAAGTTATCAGGAAATATTCACATCTAAGAAGCTGGAATCAAATCATTTTTGGGCTCTTTGTCAAACAATGACCAAAATAATCTGCTAATAATCTGATAGTTGACAGCTTATCGATTGATCGTTGCAGTTTTATCTCTCAGGTTGGTGTTTCCACCATTCGAGGAGCCATTTTGTTGCGTTTTGCTAGAAGTCCATGTGACAGGAAATGATATCACAGGGAAGGACCTCTGCTGACCGCGACTGCCGCACAACAAGATCAAGTGAAATATTCTCACAGCAGCATATTTCTCTGCAGGTCCAGCAGGGGGCGCCTCACCTGCTCTGTGCAGGTTACACACAGTTAAAGGTTTGCTATTGATCTGCTGTCAGTGCAGCAGCTCTGCTCCTCCTCAACATCCTGCCATCGATCACAAACTACGCAGGCTGAAATCATCAATATTTCGACAACCATGTCATCATATTTCTAGAAAAAGTGGAAACATGTTGGATCACTGTGATGTTATTTTAAGAGCGTATCAGGTTTACAGGTGGAGAGTGTTTGATGCAGGTAGATTTCAGGTTACTTTATACGACGTGTGTGAATCTGCAGTGCAGTCGGAGGTGTTACCCTGTGTGTGCTGCTGGGCGTCGGAGCTCCTGCAGCTCTGGCTGGAAGCAGCGGACTCTGCAGCGTCTGCTGAGGCTCTGACGCTGCTGCTTTGGCTTTGGCCTGCTGCTGAGCCAGCAGCTTCGCCTGAGCGATCAGCGTGGCCTTGTTGCGGGTTCCCGGCGGCCGACCCCGTCCTCGCTTCACCACCACGGTGCCGTTCGGGTTCACGATCTGTTCGGAGGGATGAAGGTCAGATGTGACTCCTGTGATGCTATTATTAATGATTATATAGTCTTATCAATGTAAATTATCAACTTCTAAGGTCTCATCACCTGTAAACTAATGGTTAATACAATAATAATAGCATAATAGTGTATAATTACTTGACATCAGATGGTTTGTTTCAGTGTGTTCACCGTTTCCTGTCACTTACAGTTCGAGAAGCAGCAGCGGTGGCTGCCATCTTCTTCTCCTTGGCTTTGGGTCCTGGTCTTCTGCCTCTTGGAAGCGGCTTCCTTCCTCTGATCCCTCTGGGTTTGGGAGGCAGGGTTGGAGTTTCAGGGATTTTGAATTCGGCTCCTCCTCCTCCTCCTCCCGCTCTGAGGTGCTCTTCATAAGGAAGCATCAGCCTGAGGAACACATGAATACGTAGTTAGCTTGTTTTCAGCCGGGCTTGTTTCTATATTTTGAGGATTTGGGGAGGTTCAGTGTCTCTGTCGGACCTCTCGTAGTGTCTCCGGGTGCAGGTGGCAGCGC
Source organism: Diplodus sargus (assembly GCA_903131615.1). Taxonomy (NCBI): domain Eukaryota; kingdom Metazoa; phylum Chordata; class Actinopteri; order Spariformes; family Sparidae; genus Diplodus; species Diplodus sargus. The sequence goes on along the minus strand of CAEMYA010000585.1, from coordinate 76,756 downwards.
TGGTGCTGCCGGGGCATCCTCCCAGCTCGTTATAAACCACTTTCCAGAGACGGTTCAATGTCACCTGTGATTAACGCACACACACACAGACAAATATGAAGATGATCGACTTTAAACTCCTGAAATCCTGCAGATAAAGAAAAACGTGTGCCGAGACGGACGGTCAAATTTTCTACAATCCAACCGTGGAAAGAAACATGAATTTATTAACGCGTAACACAGAATATTTCACAGGCTGCGGCTCTTCCTTATAGCATGTGGAAGGAGTCCTAACATCCAGTGACAGTCTGTCTGATGACTTTGTAGGATGTAGTTTCCTTTCTGTGACAGTGACGAGGAGTCTGGAGCTCAGCAGGTGGCGTTGGGCTGCAACACCACGTCCCGTTCACAAATACTTATAAAAAGATTCCCAGCAGCACTACAGGAAAAATTAGAGAAGCTCAACTTTATGCAAACGAACTCTGACACTATGCGACTGCCAACCAGGTGACAGCCAATCAGGTTAGTTTAGATTCCCACAGAACTGGAAGCACAGAGTTGTTTTCTACTCGGCCCGACAACGAGAGAGTGAAATCAAACACGAGATCACATCTGTTTTTATCAGTGAAGACGCCGTAATCTGCTCCGTGCCTCCGCTAACAGGCTGAACAACGTGTCACTGCTCCACCTCCAACCTATTTCCACTGATCAAATTCAACACCAACACCCTTCATGTTTTAGTTTCCTCTCCAGTGAGGAGACAGACGAGGTACTAATGTACAAAACTGACCAAAAATCCCTGTCTTCCATTTGTAAATGTTATTATTCCTGCTATAACAAACGTTAAAACTGAAGGAAATCATGTCAGTCAGGAATAAATAATAGAGTCGACTGATTTTTCAAGCTAAATTATCAAAACATTTGTTGGTTCGAGCTTCTTAAATATGAGGATTTACAGCTTTTTCTTCGTTAAGTGTGACAATACATTAAGATTTTGTGACTTTTGGCCAAAAAACAGCCTCCTGGAGACGTCAGACATCAGAAACACGGGTCGCTATAGAACACCTGATCTCTTCCTCGCTCTGTGACATCACTCGTAGTATATCTGGACATTATTCTGAGAGTGTGCTCCCTCGCTGTGTGTTCACAGGGACCGGCTTGTATTATAGCAACAACAACATGTAACACAAGGTAAAACACTTAAGTTATTTAATAAAACACAGCCAAACATGGTAAAATACACACAAAACAAGAAGATAAAGAAATTATAGCCGCTTATAAGAAGCCAAATTGCTTTTGTTGGCTTAACAAGTGCAGCATCTACACACAGGAAGTGGCTTAAAGTTGTTTTTGTGAGCAGCCAATAAAAACAGAGAAGAAGAAGAAGAACAAACACATGGTTGTCGAGCTCCGAACGTCAAACTGCTGCAGCTCTGTAGAGCCGCGCAACGTAGACATGAGCCACACGTGTCGTCACTGGAGTGAATTTTAACAAAAAGAAAACAACACAGCGGGAAAAATCTTATCAAAGTGATGGAATAAAAGGCATAAAAAATATATATTATTTGTTATTTTATCAGTATCGGCCATGAGAGGCGGGTAATTTTAGTTATCGTATCCATATCCTGCATCCCTACTAATAATATCTGCAATAAAAACACATGAAATGGTGACAGAAACTCTGCCATTAGCAGCAGAGTGCGAGTCGCAGGTGTGACTGTGTGTGACAGGAGGGAGGAGGCGGTCGTCAGGGGGAGAAAAGAGTCGAGTCGAGGCAGAAAAACAGTCGACCCTCGAGGCAGAAAAGACAGAAATGCGGGTCGCGTTGCAGCTAACAGCATTCCACGATTTGAATAAGGTAAAAGTCGTTCTATCAGATTTTTTTATTTGTCATCGCCCTTTAATAACGTCTCACTGCAGCCGAGCAGCACGTCTCCTCCACTTCACTGTGCGGCTCTATGAACTATATGTGTTCAGATTGTGTGTGTGTGTGTGTGTTTCCATACATTATACAGTGTGTCACTGGGGGTGTAACTGTTGTATAATACAGCATTGTTCAGTGAAAGGCTCAGTTCAGTACAGCGGCTGAAGCTGAGCTGAACGGGCCTTTTGTTGTCAGCAGAGCGGCTCTGAGCTGAAACTGAACCGCCTTGTTTTTTATTTATTGTAAAGCTGCTTTTGTTGTGTGTTTATTTACTGTAAACAGCTGAGGAATGACTGATTATCCAGGCAGAACTCTACTGTTACATTCTGAGGAGACAAACGTACGTTTATACAGGTTAAATATCTGAAGTCATTAAGTCGTCTTCAATTAATCCTTCAACTCTTTCAGATATTTAAGTTTATCATTAAGTTTTTGTATGATTTCCAAAGTATACAGTTTTGATTTATTATACCAGAGTCTTTGTTGGCATCTGCTGAGGGAACGAACGAACATTGTAGTCAAACGAGTAGTTCAACTTTCTGAGAAATGTTCATTTGTTGGTGGCACGGAGGCAAATGTCTGGGGAGTAAATCTAAAAGCTACAGTTAGCATACAGCTAGCTTAGCATAAAGACTGGAAACAGGAGCAAACAGTTAGCCTAGCTGTGTGCAAAGGTAACAAAATGGACCTCTAAAGATCACCGATAAACATAAAGTCTAAAAACGACAAAAAGCTGTTTTACGAGGGCAGGCTAGCAGTTTCCCTCTGTTTCCAGTCTTTATGCTAAGCTAACTGGCTGTTTGTAGTACCTTAATGCTTAAGCATGCAGTCATGAAAGCAGTTTTGTAGAAGAAATTAAAACTTCTCGGTGGAAAATGTTTGAAGCTAGACAGGTGGCAGGGTCCGCCACATATAAACAAAGTAAACAGTGTAAATTGTTTTGTCCTTTAAGGTCAGTTTATTCCGTTTATTGAGCTATGAAAACGAAGAGAGGTTGATTATTTAGTTTGTTTCGACCGAAAGTAAAATCAATCAAGGTCAACAGGATGTCTTCAGTTATCAAACACTGAACTTTAACAATCTTTAGACGTTTTCAAGATGATATTTAACCAAAATTAAGACTAATTTTTGGAGAAATCAACAAGTAAGTAGTATTATATGTTGTGTGTAAGTACACAGAAAAAAGACGGCACAACACAAAACGAAATTGTGCTGGAACTTGCATTGTTTCTGTGACCGTTTAACCTGCAGTCTTTACTACAGCTACAAAGACTTTCATGGATCTAAAACAGTTAAATAAATATTGATCATTTAACCGGATCTGGTAATAATCTTTCCATGGAGGGGAAATGAGACCAGCTTCATTAGTGTGTGGCTGCCACTGATAACTTATTGCTCAATGATCTTTGTGACTTTGTTCAAAAAGGAAGTGACTCGATGAAAACTATGAATCAGTTGAAACAACAGTGTGTTGGGAACAATGTGTACTTGTGTGTACAAAGCACATTTCTGACAAACGCCTGCTTTCATATTTTTTTCCCTTTGGTCCTCAGAACGTCTGTTTTATTAATCTACCAGTTCCAGGCCTGTGACAAAAGATAACAAAAAATATATTGTAAAAGAAAATAAAGAATTCATTACAGTAAAGAATTAAAATGTCAGATGCTTTAACGATTTTCAAGGCGCCAATATTTATAAAAAATTCTATTTAAGACATTTTGAGTAATGTTTTAAGACCTGCAGACTTCCTGGATTAAATGATTTACTGAACCAACTTGCAGTGACTCACCTTCTTATATCCTCCGAGTCGTTTCACCACAGAGTACATGAGGAAGAGGTCGACTGAGGAAACAGAAGACAGACATGTTGAAACTGAGCGTCGCAGCCAGCAACGACAAGTGGAAACAGACGAAACATGCAAATATCAAACACGGAGCAGATAAACACGCAAATCAGGGGATTATAATGACATTAAAAGTTCAGTTTGACTCAACAAACGTGTTCTGATTAAAAAAAAAAAAGGAATCCACAAAGTACCTGATGTGTCGATGATGGTTTTACTCTCTGCTGCTTATCAAAATGAAACAAACGTCCTGTGTTTAAATATTTCAGCTCTACAAAGTGACTTCAACCGCTGCTTTAATTACGAAAACAAGAGCAGAACATTTCCATGATTTCAGCTGATGTCAGTCACATCTCCAACCTTCTTCAGCTGTTACTCTGATCCTCTACAGATCGACTCACAATCCAATCGAGATGAAGAAGTTTCACTAAACATCAAATAATCACCAACAGTTACACAACATTACATCGTTTTGTTTTTTTATAAAAAAGGTAAAACTTTTGAAATTAAAGTACAAACTGTAGTGTCATTTTGCAGAATCTGAATGTAACTTAGTACATTTAAGTACCATAATTAATTAAAGTAGGATGTTGAAATTGTATTTGACCATTTTCATTTTCTGCTGCTTTAAACTTCTATTTCACTACATTTTAAAGACAATTATTGTACTTCTGGCTGGACATTTATTCGATAACCTTAGTTAAAAGGTTACTTTGTAGGTTACGAGCTGCATCAGAGCCAAAGTAGCACATTTTTAAAACTGATTTATTAATCAGATTCAGATGATCGATATATCCAACTGGACGTGTTTCAGTTTCTTGAAGACGTTGCACCTCTCGTCCGATAGGCTTCTTCAGTTCTAACTGGGGGGAGTTGCAGGCTTTTAAACTCTGTGTGGGAGTGTCCTTACAGAGTCGTGAAGGACACGGCCTTCATGTGGGATGGGAAGGCCAGGTGAGCCCAGGTGTGAATGGTTGTTAAGTTGTCTTGGGAGGAAACTCAGTTCAGCATTGTAGATGGGTGATAAGTAATGTCCTCTGTTCTGGATTCCTTTACTTCTCTTTCAAACCATCTGTCTTTTCTGGCCAAGATGTTTATATTGTTGTCCTAAAAGGAGTGAGAAACAACCATTCACACCTGGACTCACCTGCTAACCCACATGAAGGCAGGTTTGACTAACGCCGCTGTAAGGACACTCCCACACAGAGTTTAAAGTCTGCAACTCCCCTCCAGTTAGTTAGAACTGGAGAAGCCTCTTGGACGAGAGGTGAAACGTCTTCTAGAAACTGAGACGAGCCCAGTTGTCTTCGATACAGCAGTCAGAGTCACCTGGATGACTGAGAACCTTCATCAACATGATAATCAATACATATCCGTCTCCTCAGACATGATTTTGTGTAGCAGCAGCGGCTAAAAACGGTGGAAGTGGCGAGCGAGCTGCTGCATATTCTTTTATTTCCTTTCTCTGTTTAATGGCTGGTGGCAACTATGATAACGTGCATTAATGCCATTAATAAGACAAAACAAGAACAGAAACAAATGGAAATAATTTAGGAGGCGCTGGATTATTTACAGTCCTATCGTATGTAATTAAAAACCAGTATATTTAATATCAGATACTTTAAGAGGTGTGAAGTCATAAAAACATGCTCACAGTTTGATTAATATAAATAAAAAGCAGACAGAAGTAAGTACTGGATGTGCTGTTGTGCATATCAACTTAAAAGCTGATAATAAGTCACTGTTGTGTTCACTACTTATATAACTGTCTTCAAGAGGGAAGAAAAAAAACAAACAAAAAAACGTTAAATCAGTTATGGCATCGGACCCGAGCTGTCAACCCAGAGTGTCAATACTGGAGTATTTGGAGATGAGACTCAGCATTTAACGATCTTCTTCATGAAGTTACATTTTGTTTCTGCTGTTGGTAAGTTGTGAAAGAGCGTTCGGCAGCAGAGATAAGATTTAAAGCCCTGAACACACAGAAAAAAAAACAAAAGTGCGATCACGAAACCAGTCGAGCAGGAGTTTTCAGCTGCAGCCGCCTGTATCCCGACAGGGAGCTGCTTTAAAAAGCTGCTGATAGCAGGACTGATCGCATAACATGTTGAAATCGTTTTGGATTTCATAATATTACTTGAGTCAGTAACATGTGGTAAATACTGTCACAGCATGATCAGTTTTATTGGGCTTTAAGAGTGTGTGTTTGAGAGCTGATGATACAAACTCTGCGTCATCTGTTTTAGGTTGTCGGCCGGGAACGTTCTGTTGATTCTGCCGCTAGAAAAAACATTTTTAATCTCAGTGGCGCAATTCTAGTTCAGTGAAACGCATGACGCTGCTTCTGGCTAAATCCGTGGTCAACGTCCTATGACCCTTGCAGAGTGCATGATGGGAATGAACCGAGCCTGCGACCTTTCTTTCATTCATCAAATGTTGAAACACTCACACATTCACCTTTGCGAGAAAGAGAGCAAGAAAGAAAGAAAGAAGAGACTCACTCTTCTTGAAGCCGAGGTTTGGGACTTTGTGGATTGGCGAGCCCTGTCGCTCCATGAAGGCGAAGAGCTGATCCAGGAACAGCTGCTCTTCAGGGTGAGGGAGCCAGCTGCCCTCACAGCCGACCTCCACGCTGCCCATCACATTCTCCTGAGAGGAAACACGTCCGGGATTTAAACAGGAACACACACAGAGGCATATGGTTTGAGATTTTAAAAAAAAACAGTTGAACACGGTAACGGAAACATGAATACACTGGGAACTACCCTGCACTGAAACAATAACTCTAATGAAGCTTGAAATGTAAGTCAGCGGTTTGGATTAAACTCCGCGGTCATTTTGGGGATGTCATTGTGTTGTTGTGTTGTTCCAGGACCTCCAGGAAAAGATTTTCCACTTCACTTTCAACACAGAGGCTTCAAATAACCGTTTCATACGCAATTAAATAAACACAGAAGATGCAGCAGTTTGTGATGTTTACATCAACACGTGAACGTGTTTTTTACGTGAAGCATCTCTGGTTGTTTTTACAGGATTTAATACGGAGATTCAAATAGGAATAGTTTAAATGAAGAACAAACCTTCATCTTCTCAATCCAGGACTCTGATTGGCTGGAGTTCGGGGAGTCTTTGCCGTCTCGGCCTCTCCTCTTGCGAGGTCGCCCTCGAAGACTGAGAGACGGACATCCTGGACAAGAAAGAACAAGAAGATTCAATCGTCTTCGTTTTAAGAAGATGCAAAATCATTCCCCAAAAAGACAGAAAGAGAAACGATCATCAGGTTTCTGCATCAATAACCCTGTGAGGTTAAAGGTCACTGTCACACTCACTGAACTGCCAGGAGAAGCTGGCGTTGCCCTCCAGCGTCGGGTGGTTGAAGGTGTCCCTGCAGTACATCAGCCGGGTGGAGGGCAGCACCTTGATGGCACCCAGGGCCAGCAGGTGGGGGTCCTGCAGCCCCGGCCCCCTCGCTCCATCCTGGATGCGTCTCTGCAGGGAGCGAAAGCGGCAGTACTGCGGGTAGCTGAGCACTTTGATGCTCTGCCGCTCAACCAGGTCGTCTGAGAGGAAAAGACACGAGACACGTGTGAGACAAACGTCCTCCTGCAGTAAAACGTCCAGTCGTCTGTCTTCAGCGTTTCTTACTGTCAGGTTTGTCTTTGAGCGGCTCGCTGCTCTTGATGCCGACACCGTCGCTGATCTGTGGAGGTTTGTGGAGGCCGTTGGTCCCGCAGGGCGCCACCTTCAGGCAGCCGCTCCAACCAGCCGGCTGCCCACACGACCACTGCACCAAATCCTCCACCCGCACCACCATCTTCCTGGAAACCGCCAGAACCTCATCCTAAAACCACAAAGCAGGTTTGTTCCACAGTTGGATCAAAACGTATCTTGGTAGAATATCTTTACATTTATCAGCTCGAGGGTGAAACAGATTAATTACGACTCTGACTGAAGTATAAAGCACAAGGCACTTTCTGCTCCTCCTCTTCAACTATCACCTGATTATTCATATTCATGAACACACCTGAACATGTTTCACACAAAAGTCTTGACATTTACACGAGAAGACAAACAGAGCAGAGTCTGACAGAAGAGGCTGAAACTGCTCAAATAAAGTTTTATTAGAAAACGTAAACAGCTTCTGTAAAGTGATCTGTGTGCCTGAGAAAGCACGAGGAATACTTCTATATAAACAGCTTTCAAGTTAAGATTTCTGTTCCAACTTTTCAGGTAAACAAATCCATCTCACGTGTCGATGTTCTGCCTCCTTCTGAAGTATTACTCATCGTTTCATAACGTCTCATCTGTACTTACTTACTTAACCTGAACTTAACCTGTAAGTTCAGGTTTGAGTGCACGACTTTCACTCGTACTGGAGTATTTAATAGTGATATATGTTGCTGTTCTGCTCCTTTAACTTCAGTGACTTGTGTGAATACTTCCTCCAACACTGCATGTGACGCAACACTTAAAAATTAAAAGAGGAAGTTTATGAAAAAAACCCGGAGACGCACGCTGGACTGAAACCATTCAATGCATCCGTGATACGTCTTTATGCAGCGTCTTCCGGAGACACGTCAGGCTTTAAACTGCGTTTTTCAGACATGTGGTCGAACTCCACAAGACACGCAGACACACGCGATGTATAAAATTGGCGGAGTTACCCTTTAAGTGAGACTCAAAGACCTAAATTAAAGCTGACGCTGCCGACGTCTCGTCCTATTCCAGCTTGTCAGCTGTGAAACCTTCTTGTAATATTCTGTCGCTGCTGGGACAAACTAATGTCTCCGTCTGCGGGACATTAAAGGATTTCTGATTCTGATTCTGATCCGGCTCAGTCCTCCCAGCAGACGTGACAGAGCCCCCC
>CAEMYA010000585.1:36186-68130 GCA_903131615.1 Diplodus sargus | reverse complement strand
CCCCCCCCAATAAAACCTCCACCCCCTCTAGGCGGCAGCCAGGTGGGAGCTCCTCACATTCCTGCACCTCCTCCAGCAGCAGCAGCAGCAGCAGCCAGGTGGGAGCTCATTAACAACACAGAGCGGCTCTGAAGGACTCCCCAATAAACATCTTTAAAGCTCAAATATTCTGTCTGTCACTCTCTTAAGTGCGACTCTGTTCACTAAAGGGCCTCGTTATGTAAATGTCACACCAGTTTTAAATGTCACTTTTACGTCAAAGTCCCTTTTCAGACATGGAGTAAGAAACGTTGGTGTGTCTTCCACTTGTTAAACGACAGCAGATGTCTTTTACGTCAGCGGTTGTGATCGCCTTGTACGTGAAAGAGAGGCTTAAAGAAGCACTGATTATTTTAATTATCCATTAATTTAATTTCCAAAGTGACGTCTTCAAATGGCTTCTTTTGTCCAACTAACGGTCCAAAAACCCCAAAGACTCATTCACCATCAGAAATCAGCCTCACATTTAAGAGGCTGAAACCAGCAAGTCTGAACTGATTGATCATCAGAATAGATTAGAGATTAATTCTACTTTTACTGATAAATCAACTGTAAGAACGAGAGCCGGTGTAAAGTAAGATTCATTGAGAAAAGCATCCTCACTTCTCTCTCAGGCAGCGTTAGTTAAAACCAACGACCACCGAGACCGAATTAAAAACAGTTTTTATTTTCTTTGATGGTAAAAGTATTAATTTATCACAGTGCTGTCAACGAGGTGTGTGTGTGTGTGTGTGTGTGTGTGTGTGTGTGTGTGTGTGTGTGTGTGTGTGTGTGTGTGTGTGTGTGTGTGTTAGGGCTGAGCGACATGGTCTAAAAGATATATTGTGATATTTTTAGGTCATATCTCGATATAAATATATATAAAAACAAAAAACCAGGCGACAAAATTAAATATAACAATATTTTGCACCATATAACTCGAAAGTATCGCTGCACAGGTTGTAATATTCTGAGTTTTTTTTAAGATTCTGGCCTGTTGATTCTGACACAAACTATCTTTTTAATGGAAATGTAATTATATGTTATACGACTATTAAACAGCTCATAGAAAATAACACATTTTAATATATTTTCTTGCCGGTATCTGTCTAAATTTGGATCCTATTGTCCATATATTTGTTGATTATATTCTGTATGATTAAACCGAATCTGTCAGATACAAGTCGTGGAGTAAAAAGTACAGAATTTGTCTTTAAGATGTAGTAGAAATACGCCCTAAAAGTACAAGTTAAGCTTGAAATAAAGATAAATGGGGCTTTGATTCCTGTGAAAATCAGCTTTCAGAAGGCTCATTTTTTCCAGCAGGAAAATTAAAACCCCTGTATAGAGAGGCAGCTGAATATCAAAGTTCAAAATGTGGAAAATTCGGTTCCAGTCGAGTCATAGGATTTACATTTGGGTAACACATTAGTCTCGTTCCCAGAGGGGGATTTTGATGTGAAGGCTGAAGCTGCAGCCTGCATGTGAACTGTGATAATCAGAAACACTCGCAGCTACATCTGATGTTTTCTTTCTCTTGTTCACGTGAAATCGTTCTCGATCTGTCTGCGTTTGAACTGTCTTTTTTAATTAAACAGATCGTTAAATGCATTTGTCAGTCGCGGAGCGCAATAATAAGATTATCAGGAGGAGAGAAAAAGACAAAAAAGGAAGGTCGGGTTAAGACACGTCGTGACTTTGAAGGTTTCAGGTTCGAAACATGTTTGGATAAAAAAAGGAGGCAGCGACGTGACGAGGTTATTAATAGATGTTCCTTCAGCCGATTCTATTAGAGAGACGTTCACTCACATTACGAGTCGACAGGAATCACACAAGGACGACTACTGTACTGTACTTATAATCAGAAACTACTCTCACTTGTATTTTGTCACATCTCTCGCTGGGTACGGACTCACAAAGAGCCTTTTTGTTTTGGTGTATCTGAGGGAAAACTGTTATAAATGTCAGATTCACAACGTCAGTAACTTCCTTTGAATCACCTTCTCTTATAGACTTTAAGTGAATTATCCTTTTACTGTTCTTAATGAAGCTATCATTTTGTAATTCCTCTTCCGTGACGTCGTCTTCTTACCGTCCTCTACGTCTTTCATTTATTTATCTGCGTTGCTTTTATGTGATTTTACCTTTTTGAAAAGCACTTTTATTGCTCTTACTTGCATTACTTGTATCTTGTTTGTCGACTGCTGAGTGTTTATTCTGTTATATTGTCTTAACTATTCATTAAACTTAAACTTGTGCCTTATTTGCTCTACATACAGGCTGTTTATCTGCATGAAATCAAAGCCTTCTCGGAAGTGATTGGTCAAAACTACTCCGCCTACAAACAGACACCAAAATCTAGTTCCTTGTGTCGTTTCTTCATTCATGTCGTGATCATTCCATGTCAACACACCTAAAAATCCAGAACTTGTTCCAGTTCATGAAAAATCTGCTGACGTTCAGGACAAATTAAAATCCAGCCAGGACAAAAATAAGTACACATACAGAAAAATCAAAAAAATTACTGAGTTGTGTTGTGTGGAATGATTATAAATGATTTCAAATGAATAAAATAAACTGTGCACTGCAGACAGGTTTGTATGAACAAAGGGAAAGTAAACTAAAGACTGAGGGATCCGCCCATGCAGGCGGCGGAGTCAGCCTCCCTCCCTGTGACCTTTGACCCACCTCTCCGTGCTCTCTGGTCCGGCCCTTCGGCGTGTCCTCAGGCAGAAAGTAGAGTCTGGTGCTGGCCAGCAGGTGGCGCCGCGTCTGGTCCTCCCATAGTAAGGTCACCTGCACAAGAAGAAGAAGAAGAGATTAGAGAGATCTAAATTATTCAAGAGTCCTTTAAAATGTTTGTTTGTGGATTGAGAACATCTTCCATCCTGCAGTTTGACTGAACATCTATTCAGCTCAGAAAAGCCCATCAGGAGAGCTGAAAACAAGCCGGCTGACAGACGTGATATTTAGCATGTTTGGTCTTGTTTCAGGTTAAAGAGCTTCAGACAGAAACAGGAAACATTTCTTATCAAAACTGTTGCCAACACGTGGCCCTGCTAGAGTTTCAGTACCAACTATACTACGCTTTTCTTCACTTCCTCATTTTGAGACATTTAAAAATGTATTTTCGAGAAGTCTTTGTCATCTCACGTTAACAGAGCCTGGGAGGTAAATCTGGAAGTGGAGAAGCTGAAGGGAGAAGCAGGAAACAAACAGGAAAGACAGAGGAGCAAACAGGAAGCTCGTCCTGATGGCGCAGACGGCTGATGCAGAGTCGGGAGGTGAAGATGACATCATGCGAGTGTGAAGTGAAGTGCAGCAGATTGAGCAGGTTTGGAGGTCAGACGTGATTCCTGACTGAATCACCGGGAGACGTTTCCACACTCGCTCTTCCAGGAGGGTTTTGTGTTTGGTGTTATTCATTCACACAGAGTTTGACTGAGTAAACAGTCGGAAACACCTGCCTCACCTTCACTCTCACCTGGGCACCACATACAGCAGGCAAACCACAACGTACTGCTGCACGTTCACTGGATTTCTCCAAAACCACTTTAATGTGTGCAAACATTGTAATCTGCTCTTTTGTGGAGCAAAGAAATACACAGAGAAACTCTCACTGGAGCCCACACAGGCTGCAATCGTTACGCTCCAGGATTTTGATGGATCTGACAATTTCAAACTTGTTTTTCGAATCCCTTCCCTCGCGCTTATTACCTGGAGATAAATATTATTAGAAAATTACTGGTGCCATCAGTAATATTCCACTGCCTGTCTGCACAAAAACACAAATAACTCGCCCACAAAAGCCTCGAATCAGAAGAGAATCAGCAACGATCGCTGTGTGTGAATATTTAGAAGGAAGATCCAATATGAGCAACGCACCGACACGTCGCAGACTGACATCTGTCCGGCTGTAATGTTCCCTTGTTCAATCAAAAGCTTAAAAACCTACAATACCCACAATGCACTGCACCAGAACAATACACAGTCCCATTGATGGGTGGGTGTTGGAGAGAAACAAGCATCCGACTGTTTTATGACCTCTATTAATTTCTGCTTTCATTACATTATGAAATTAGCTTGAAGCTGATTTTTTGAGGTGAAGACGAGTTCCTGAGTGCGAGTCGGAGCAGACGACTATTTCAGCCCCCGCGGCTTTTAAAAGTGGAGAAGCTGACGAAGAAAGAAATATTATTCAAGAGCAAATTCTGCGTCCTGTTTAATAATATTCAGGATGTGAAGTTGGGTGTATTTGCTCTCGTACTGGATGTAAAATGTTAAACTGGACATGAACACGAGAAGATAGTTTCCTGGTTCATTAAAGTGATTGGAAAGGTGTAACGCCCACACAGGCTGTGAATTTAATCTGCTTTCAGCGTTTTGGTTTAGACTCGTGTTGAAAGTGAAACAGAAATGTTTCAGGTCCTGTAAGATTTCCCCTCGTCGTGCTCAGGATGCCGATTCAGACGCAAACATGTCACAATAACTGATTTAATTCAGTAAAGAGGACACATTTTTATTTCCTCTCTCCATTAACCCAAAAACATGCACTTCACATCCCTCCATGACAATCAATCAATCACCGTCAATACAATACTATCAACCTAAATACAATGCAATCTCATTAACTCCGTTTCAGCTCGCGACCTCGATTCACTAAATATAGCCTTGCCGTGGGATGTAGACTCAATAAAACATACTGTCGTCTGTAACGCATGCGAGCAGGAACGTGACCCAGTTAGGGTTCGGTTTGTTGTTTCACTTCGTTACTCATCATTAACGGTTAAAGGAACAATCCAACAATTTCACACAACAGGACCAGTTGACTCATCGGGGGAGTTACCATGTTACACCTTACAGCAACACTTCACCTCATGATATATATTGTGATTAAACATCATGTCATTTAAATATAATATTACTCAAACACTTAAATTACCTGTCACTTCTTTGAAGACAGTACTGCAGGATTATTGTATTGTGTGCTTTGTTATTTTGAGTTTAAATGCTGATGTATAGTTGTATTTTTCTATCTCTATGTATCTGTACTTACTTCTGTCCTCGTCTTTGCTGCTAGACCTGCCACGATTAATCGACTAATAGATTATTTGATCAAAAGAAAATTAGACGGCAATGATTTTGATAACATTTGCTGGTTCCAGCTTTTAAAATGTAAAGATTTGCGGCTCTTCTTTGTCATTTAGACAGTAAACGAAGAGTCTTTGGGTTTTGAAGAAATTTGAAGACGTCACTTTGGGAACTTGTGATTAGCGCATATTATTTAACATTTTACAGACTAAATGATTAACAGATAAATGGTAGAAATCTTTAGTTGCAGCAACATCTAGATTCCCTCTAAAGATTAATTAAGGTTTGAAGTTCAGTTCACACATCCAGCCGTTTGGTTTCCACCAGCTGCTGAGGGAAATATTCGGCTCTTCAGCTGCTAAATGTTCCTCCATGTTCTCCAGCTTCTCTGTAACTGTGAACGTCTGCTGTACAGTGTTATTTCTTTGCTGAAAACAGCTGTCTGATGGTGGTTTGTGTGAACCAAAACAGTTCATTTTCAGGTCAGGAAGCCAAAACAATGAGCTGAAAGATTCTATAGAACAATGTCTCTGTGAGCCCTTATTTATATAAACCTACTGATTATAGCAGCTCCGATCTAAACGACAGCAGGCATCTCACCTCTGCGATGCACACAGGATCTTGCGGTCCACAGCGGATGAAGTAGAACTCCCCGAGCTTCCACACCTGGACGGGCCCGTCGGGTTGAGCTTTGCTGCTCACCGACTTATAGAAGGCATAGCTGCCTCGCTGGCAGGAGGGAGCACCCAACCACTGAGGGGAAAGACAGGAGAGCGCTGGTGAGGAAGAGCTAATGGACCCTGTGTGGGTCAACAGACACTTGTGGCATTTTCACTGGTAAGAGTTCTGCAGAACGATCGTGGACCAGATTTTACTCACAGACAGAAATAACATTTATCCAGTGAAATCTCAGAAAGAGGCCAAAGCTTCCTGATAAAGTAACACGAGACTGAAGGTCAGTGAAAAAAGGAAATAGGTAAGAGATGAGGAAGCTAATATTCTTTAAACCTGCAGCTGTTTGAATCTAACAGAAAAAAACCCAGTAAAAGACACGCTGACTAAATCTTTGTTGTTTTGCTCAGTTTGCACATGTAATTTATTAGTTATGAGGCTGACGTCAGATTCACCAAAGAGCCTCCCAGATGTCACTGATAAGTCGTGTTACTGTTGTGTAATGAGGCGTTTTATCTGACAAATTCACAATTCTGGAAAAAAAACATTTTGTAACAATTTTTCTAAGGCAAGATTCAAATCCACCTTATGAACCTCGAGCCTCATTACAGAAACCTTCCAAGTCGGAAATCCTTCCTTATCTCAGTTTAGGATAATTACAGGATTACAGGAAAAATGTTTCCTAACTGTATTTAGGGGGGAACAAATCCTTATAATAAGATGACAATGTAGCTATTACAAGAAGATCCTTAATGAAAGTGTGGTTAGCCTGTTGGAGAAGCTAACACTGATGTTAGCCTGTTGGAAATGCTAACAATTACGTTGGAGAAGCTAACACTGATGTTAGCCTGTTGGAGAAGCTAACACTGATGTTAGCCTGTTGGAAATGCTAACAATTATGTTGGAGAAGCTAACACTGATGTTAGCCTGTTGGAGAAGCTAACACTGATGTTAGCCTGTTGGAGAAGCTAACACTGATGTTAACCTGTTGGAGAAGCTAACACTGATGTTAGCCTGTTTTAGAGGCTAATACTGAAGAAAACCTGTTGGAGAAGCTAACACTGATGTTAGCCTGTTGGAGAAGCTAACACTGATGTCAGCCTGTTGGTGAAGCTAACACTGATGTCAGCCTGTTGGTGAAGCTAACGCTGATGTCAGCCTGTTGGAGAAGCTAACACTGATGTTAGCCTGTTGGTGAAGCTAACACTGATGTTAGCCTGTTGGAGAAGCTAACACTGATGTCAGCCTGTTGGTGAAGCTAACACTGATGTTAGCCTGTTTTAGAGGCTAATACTGAAGAAAACCTGTTGGAGAAGCTAACACTGATGTTAGCCTGTTAGAGAAGCTAACACTGATGTTAGCCTGTTAGCTCTACATTTCCCTGACGATGTATTAATGGGTGTATTTCCTCCACAGACACAATTAATGCCTCTGACTCACCAAAACTAAATTCAAACGCCTGTCTTTTCGTGTCCATTTTAGCAAGTTAGCTAGCCCGTCACATGCGTAGTCAGACAGATGTTGTCATGGATGTTGTTGTTGTATGTTCTCATGTACAGACTAAACACAAACAGTTCAAGTGACGACTGAAGGATCAAGTTCACAGTTATAATTAGGATTTTTTCACACATGAAGTCTGAAAAAGGACAGAAACCAGTTCTGAGTTTAGGAATACATATCTGAAAAAAATGAGAAACTTTGAGAGGAACTGAAATGTGGTCACTAATTTGAGTGACATCCTTTAATTAAGCAAAGTGTTGACAACCTGTTTGTTGCCCGTGATGTGAAGTCAGAGAAACAAGAAGTATAAAGTATTCTTCCTGTGAGAACGATCAACATCTGAAACAAATTTCATGTCAAATAAAGATATTTCATAAACCTCAATGACTGACTGAAATCTGAATCACAAATCAGATGTTTATTACAGAGTCTGTGACCAGTTTACAGACATATTCTAAATAACTTTTTCATGCAATAAAAAGGGAAAATACTTCAGACGAAGGCTTCCAAATAAAGACTTAAATGCCACAGTCTCTTCTCTACATTAACTCGAGCATGTCAAAGCAATAAATCCTGCAGAATCCACCTCTGACAATAAAGTTGCCCCATCTTGCAGCGAGGCAGGAGTTGTACATGTATAAACAGCACTCAGGGCAAGATAATGTAATATATTAAACAAGTTGGAGAGGAAACGTTAAAAATTAACTCCCCAGATCGTTTAGCATGACAGAGGCATATCTGCAGCCCTGATAGTCACTCGGAATATATTCACATATCACTGGAGCTGAAAGTTTTGAGGCGCCTGCTCTTACAAAATGTCTGTCTGTGTTTCAGCTGATGATCAACAACATCATGACGGGAAAAAAAAACCTTAAAAAAAACTGAGACGAGTTTAAACCTGCGAGATCTTTATCAGCTGAACGTGTCACAATGCTTTTACTCGAATTTAATTTATGAAAAAGAAACTACGGCCAGCTTCCTCTTATCATCACACTACAACACATGGACACACTTCCTGTTCACCTAATGAACTGCACACATCATTAGATGGAAGACAAACTGATATAAGTTATTTTTTACTTTTACTTTCACTGCACAGGATGAAGAAGGCCACGTGTTTCTCAGAAATGAGTCATAAAACAATCAGCGACTGTTAATCATTAAGCATCTGTAACGCATCCAACGTCTACATTGGCTTTGTTTTGCCGCTTAGCCTGTAATTATTATAAACTTGCATAATTTAATTACATCTCACAGGATTCACAGGATAGTTTACAGGCCGTCTGATAACACAAGTGTTATTATGCAGCTCTCTGTTCAAATGTTAACTGCAGTCGACGGGTAAATAATGCGCACACAATGGAAGGAAGTCATGTGACCTTTACTCTCAGGCCAGATCTCAAATACACAACTGAAATATTGTGATTGTGATATTAGACTCTCAGATATTGTTCATTGTTATATGTCGATCTTGTTCTAATACTTGTCTTCACATTACGGAGGATTATTTATCAGAAATGTTATTGTGCTAATATTTGTGAAAGTGCCAATAGCAGATGTTACTACAGCTAGACTGATACAGATGATTAGAAAACTCAAACTTTGTCTCAAAATTGCAAAAAAAAAACAGTGATGAAAGAAACTGAAGTACAATTTTGATTATTTCTATTTTCCTCTACTTATAATACTTGACATTTTGTTACTATTTACTTTGCAGATTCAGATTATTTAGTGTTTCCTTTCTTTATCCTCATCATTTATTTATTTATCATCTTTTGATTCTTCATGTAAAAAACAAACACCTTAAACATTTCAATCACTGCAAGTTGTTGTGCATCCGATAATAACACATAAGACATAAAGCCCCATCCCTCCTCTTCTGTAAATGGCTTTTACTTTGAAATGTCTACAGGAAGCGTTGCGTTTGCATCAACAGCCTTCGACGTTTTGTTTTTTAACGATTAACTGTTTGTTTGCTGCGTCCGCTGCAGCTGTGCTCTGTCAGAGTGACACACTGAGCTCAGGTTATCTTTCCTCCCTTAAACTAATGTTTCATGAAGTTACACTGTTATTTATTTCTTTTCTTCAGAAAAGAACACAGCAAATCTTTTTCCTTCCCAGTGAAATAAAATCCAATCCTTCTATGTCACAGCCCGGCTATCAAAAGAGCATCTGAGAGTATTTGGACAGATTCTGCTCGAGCTCAGTCGTTCTGATTAAAACCTCCATTTTCATTGTTCGCTTTGAATCTCGTGAATAAAAAGAGACGGATGTTGTGACGCCGTATCAGAGCGAAGAGCTGTGTCTCTCCATTTTCTGCCAGTGCAGGTTGTTTTGCTGTTCAGGTACGATGGAGGAGATCAGGCTCATAATGGCTCCTTTGCAAACGCACTAAATGAACTAAAGTCTCTCAAGAGCTTCATTACAGCAGCAGCTAATTGTTGCAGCTCACGGTGAGTGAAGCACTGTTGAGGAAACATAATTCATCCCAGAGACGAGAGGAGACGAGAAGGTCAGCGCCGCTTTTATTCCTGCACAAACAAAAGTAATTACATTTTTATTTTTATTTTTTTTGATAAAACGGTTCAGGATCCAATCAGCAGCTTTTTCTGGAGCTTTCAACAGACTGGAATTTAAAAAAAAGGGATTTTTAATGACTCGTCCTATTTGTTTAATTATCCCGACACACATCTGATTGTTTTGTATTAACACAACAACGAAAAACACTCAGATGAAATCACAGAAACTTGATCTGTAACTTTGATAATCAATCGTTTTAAATCACGTTGATGTTTAAATATCAGATCCAGCTTCTCCAATGTGAATGATTCCTGGTTTTCTTCTTCTTCTATGACATTAAAAACTGAATTTCTTTGAATCTTTTAACTGCTGGAGGAACAAAACAGCCGTTCTGTGTTTCAGTCTTGACACATCGACTGTTTGGTCTTACAGGTCTTACTGGTCTTATAGACGTGCTGCTGTCAGGAAACCTGTTCAAGCTTTATACAGTTTGCTGATGCACATCAGACTGCGGTAGATATATTTAACTGAGGACCGACTGACACCTCGATATAAAAGTACCCAGAAGTCATAAAAGTAAAGACATCGTGTTAAAATATGAATTCGATAAAAGTAAAACTCGCTCATATAAATATTACTGCAGTTAAACTCAAAGTATCTGATATTAAATGTACTTCAGTATAAAAGGTGCAAGTGAAGGTGAACTATACATATATTTATATTTAATTATCAGATCTGATATTCAACATTTTTCAGATTATTTCAACAAGTGTTTTTTCAAAATGAAACTCCTGATAAAAAAAAATCAATCAAAAACTGCTACTTCAGATCTGCTGGAGTCAAATCTGCAAAGTAACTAATGATTAAAGTAATCAAATACATGTAACGGAGTAATAAGAATAAGATGTGTCTCCAAAATTCAGTGGACGGCTGATTACTTAAGTTCCAGAGTAACAGATTTTTTTTACAGTTTATTTCATCTGCAATAAAAACGAAACAACAAAACTGATTTCAATAAACTGATATGTGGGATCTGATAATCAGTCGATCTCTATATTTGAATTTATTTTGTTCTCATGTTAAATTTCCAGCTGTGACAAACAAACAATGCATCTAATGGATTAATAATGAAGAATAACTGGCACATTAATCGATAATTAATACAATCTTTACAAAGAAAAGTGAAAATATTTGCCATGTAAGCAGCTATAAATGTAACCAGAGAACTCTCACAGCTGAATATTTAAAAATAAAAACATTTACTTGATCTCAGTGTGTTTTAATAACCTCTCTTTTTTCCCAGAAGTCCTTCTGTGAGCGCAGTTTTCCCCTTTTTGTCCCCAAAATGGCGGCTGTGCCACTCGGCAACAACGACTCTCATGTTGAGTTTGTCTTTATTTAATCTGCGGCTCGCTTTACACGGAGCTTCCTGTGTGTTTACACTCTGGATGCGATGAGGAGCTCTTGAGCCATCTCACCTCACCAGCAGCTAACGCTCGATGTTTACGCGGCTCGAACAATAAATCGAGCACACCTCGAGTGGGTTCATACATCTGTAAGATAATACGGCCTCTGCTGCTGCTGCTGGGCGAATAAACCTGCAGCTTTAATTTCACTGTTCTGTAAGAGGAAGTGTGAGGAGCCCAGAGAGGCTTGTGGGAAATAAAACTTAAACATAAATCCAAAACACACCAAAGACATTCAGGAAGTTTGTCTTAAATCTGAGGATGTTTGGAAGCCGTCAGACGCAGCGACACGTCAGCAAACTATACACATAATTCCATTTGAACTGAAAAGACGTTCCCTTTCCTGCAATCTTCAGCACATGACCCAAATATTAATCTCTGTATCCGTCAGGAGGACGTTGAGCTGCCATTTTGGATCCTGAGCCGCAGCTTCAAGTCAGCAGGCTGTGTGTCAATGTGCTCTGCTACAAACATTACTCACAGATAACCACAAGCCAAGGTGACGCAGACCAGCTGAATGAAACAATGTGGACTCGGTCTGACCCACATCGAGCGCATTTTATTAGAAAAACGGGTCAAATTTCTTCCCATTGATAAACCAAAAATAGACATTTGCCTTATAATCAAGTTCCTTTTGTCATTTCTGCTTTCAACTTTGCAGCCGACTGGTTTGGAGGGTAAAAAGATTTTTTTAATGAAGCACAAAAGACACATAAACTCCGGCCACAGTTTCACTTCAGTGTTTTGGGCTTTAGGTCGAGTTATTTCGGTTAAAGTTAGGTTTTGTAAAAACATGTCATTTCTTTTTGTAAACACGGGCACAAATTAGTAGCTACAGAAGAGAACGCATCCATCCGTCGGTTACTTTCTTGATTAATCATGTAATTATTCAAAATGTTTCCCTGAACCTGAAGATAAAATCGTCGGAGCAGTGAAGGGAAGTAACTAAATACATTTACTCAAGTACTGTACTTAAGTTAAGAAGTCAGAATATTACGTCAGAGTATTTCTGTGTTCTGATATTCATTTTTTACTCCACTACATTTATTCAAAAGCCAAAAGTAGCACATTTTGAAATGTATTTATTTTATTTTAACTGCATTAAACTTACTTTTATTTGTACTTGTGATACTTTAGCCCATTTAAAATACGATATTTTAAGACTTTTACTTGGGTGCTTTTAACAAAACTGCATCGGAGGCAGAAAACATTTGAGAAGGTAGATCAACAAAATTAATGATTTTCTGTCCAACTTATGAACGAAACATTTCAGCTGTAATCTAAATGTTTTTATAAAGTTTCCTTCAGATCTGGCAGCGAGTTACAATATCCAAAGGATAACAAAGGACTGGGAGTTACATAATGGGAGTCGGTGTCACAAAATCAGAATAAAAAGACCCAAAGTAACAGTTTGTCTGTGTTTATAGTCTGTTAGATTAACATCTCATCTCTTTAAAAGTTTAAAGAATCCCCTGAAACAGCAACAATACTCCAACAGAAGGAAAATAATGTATTTTTGGTGGCGACTATTCAGTGGTGGATTTATCCACTTGAGTATTTGTGAGATTGAGTCAAAATGGACGACAGCGTGTGTTCAGGCTAATGAAACGCGTCACCACGTGGATCACTGATGTGTTATGGAAAGGTTTTGGACAATGGAGCTCCATGGCAGAGAAGAAAAGGGGATATGTCACACTCTGATACATCCAGTGTGTTTGAATCATGCTTCCTCTCTTTATGTTACATTACAGCGGATTAAAGAAGATAAAATCAACAGAGAATGGTGTTATATGTACGACGCAGGTGACATGATGCTCCAGTTTCTACAGCAACATGAAGCTGCTGCAGATTTCTGATGTGTGAATCCGTCAAACAGCCTCGGCTGCTCGTAATCTCCTGTTTGGAGTTTGAGGCCTACGAAGGCTGAAATACAACATGAAACACGATACGAAGCTGCGAATCAAACAAATATTTCTCTGTGACACAAAGTCGAGCTGAAAGAAGCAAGTTTAGCTCATTTTAGGTTTTTAATCGTGCGTCTTAGATATTGGTTGATGTGGGAACGATAACTGATATTTGGAACCGAAAAATCTAAATCCAGTCACCTTCACATTACATGTTCATACCCGACTCTCATATTGAGAGCTGGAGGTGACAGTGGATGCTTCTGATCAGGAACAACGGGGTCTCGACATTTATAAGCGTAGATATTTTTAAGGAGGCGTTGGCACATCTCCAGCCAGGTTTGAGCCGACAAACAACTTTTATTTTATGTTTCTAGTGTTGTTACAAGAGGGACATTGAAAATCCAACCTAAAGAAACATGAAGTTGAATAAAGTTATGTGTTTTTTTATAAAAGTACTTTGCCAATTGAGTTGACAATTTACTCAACTTCTAAAAAACATTTTTTAGTATTTCTATTGTCTGCTTCTTGTTTTGGAGGCAGATATTGTTCTTTGTACTCCACTACTCCTGTTTTACCAGTTACTTTGCAGATTCAGATTATTCACTGTTGACAGGCTGTTACTCTTGACGTGTAACCAATCAGATACAGCGGTGGGCGGGACAAGGGGCCGTCCAGACGACAACGCTCTTTTGCGACAACGCGCGCGTATTGCATCATTTTGGCCGACCGTCCATACGGCTCCTGAAAACGCACTTTTTTGAAAACGGGTCTCAGGGTGGAGAAATCCGAAAACGCACCCCTCCCGTTTTCATGTGGACGGCGAATCCGCACACTTTCCAAAACGATGACGCCATCGCCCCACCCCGCGACGTCTCATAACAACAACAACAACAACAACAATGGCGGACTACTGCTTGTGTTCGTGTTTCTTGCAACTTACTCGCCTTGTAGTCGAGTGTGAGTCGCAGCAGCAGTTCGACCTCATTAACGGTCCACACAAACGATTCTGGTTTCCTTGCACTCGCCATTTTCATCTTCTTCTTGTTGTGTTCGGTTTCTCAGTCTACTGTCTGTTTACAGCGCGCAAGCTTAATGCGCATGCTCCGTCTCTTCTTCTCCGATTTTGGTAAATGTCAAGCGCCCCCTATAGGCCTGGAGTATGAACTACAGCGTTTTCGGTCGTTTTCAGTGGAGCCGTGTGGAAGCAAATATTCTTAAAATGATGACGAGTAAGACGGAGGGAAAAAGATCGTTTTCGCCCGTGTGGACGAGGCCTGAATGACGACAAACAGAGAGTGTAGCATTTTTAAATAACTTGATTTTGTTGGTCAAAGAAAAATGCTGAGTACTGTATCTGATAATCGGACTATCCCCCGTTTGTCTTGTTTAGGGCTGCAACTACTGAATATAAAAAAAATATTCAAACCATCAGCTTGAATCAGAACTTCAGAAAAAGAAGAAAAATTAACAGGTCATTTTATTAATAATTGATTAATTATTTGAGTGCCAAATACTCTTCTACTTTTTGGATCATTATTATTTATTCATCTATTTGTGATTTCTGATATGATTTTGACTTTTGTGAGTCACATAAATAGACTAAAACTTTCATTTTTATACAAATAAATTGATGAATAAACAGCTTGCAGATCAAACATTTGTTAAAATAATAGTTCATCGCAACCAACATTAAATTCATGATGATATGAAACATGAAATTCTCATGTTTGTGAAACTGGAAGCTGAGAAATTCATGCTTAAGAAAAGATGATCAAACTAGTTGCAGATAAAATGTTGCTTAAATCACACAGCAGCTCTGAGGAGTGAACGAAGGCCGGCTCGACTGTTTCTGAGTGCGTAAGAGATTATTTTCATCTGAAGTGATTTAAAATAAGGTCACATTCGGCAGGCTTATTATCCACATGAAGTAAAAGGCCTAGTGTATAAGATACGGGCGCGGCCGGCTGTGCAGCTGCTATCCATTTACTCATGATAGATGTGACATGAAGATTCACAAAATAAATGTGTACAGTGAGTTTCCTCGGCTCTCTGATCCAGAAATAGTCTGTTATTAAACTGGAGCTCCTCTAAAAACGGCCGGTCGTCCCGTTTGAAGGCAGCAGCTCTCCTGCCTGCTGCCTAAATGCAGAATATTCTCAAATTCTCACTCCTGTGTTGATCATCCACAACCCCCACCCCACCCAGCACACCCTCCCCCACCCAATACCCATAACCCACCACAGGCAGCCCTCCCCCACTCTCCCCCACCCTCCCCTGTAGCTCTGCAGACCAGCTGCAGCAGGCCTGCGATCAATTTTTAGAAAAGATACCGAATAAAATGTCACAGCAGCAAATATCAGCCATACGGCGGCGTAAACACCACTACAGGTATAACGACGCCGCCGTATTAAAACACAAAGCTTTGACATCAGGTCTAATTGCGTCACCGCGGAGTGTCAGAGACTTTGAACAGGGCCTGTGGGAAAAACTGCAAGACTCCCAAAAACAAAACAACATGGAGTGAAACATTTTCCGTCAGCAACAAGGTATTTGTTTGAGAGGAATACAACCGTGAGAGAAAACGAGATTAAAATGCAGCTAAAAACAGACAAGGTCACTACTGAATGTCACGCACCGACTATAGGAGCTGAAATTACAGAACCCGCAAGAGATTCAATAAAACAGAGTCCCTATGGAAACATTATAATGACACTGAGAGTAAAACAGATTCACTGCAGGCTGGATCAGATAAAGTCATTATACATCCTGCAGGTCCCTATAGGAACATTATAACGACGCTAAGTAATCATTAAAAAATCCTCTGTAAACTCCCAGAGGTACATTTCAGGTCCACATGAAGAGATTACATTGATATTTTACTGATGAATGAGTCGCTGAGTCAAATTAAATAAACTACAGAGTAACACAGACACGTTGTAATGATGGAAAAATGTAGTATTGAGTCACAAAAACACAAAAAAAGCTTTCTTAAATAATACTTTTTTCAACTAAAGAGGACAAAAAAATGATATAAAAGAAGTTAAAGTTAAGTTAAAATAAAGAATACAAGCTAAAATCGCGACTGTTTGTTCTAAACCCACTGAATCATTTCATACGTTACATAACACGAGGAGGAAAATGATGCCAATGTCTTGAGAACCATTAACAGAGTATTGGCCCCTAAACGAGTATTACAGGTATATGTTCATGATTATGAGTCAGTAAGTTAAATATAACAACTACAGAGAAACACAGAGGCATTATATTGATATAAAAATGTCATATTTAATGCAATAAAAGCGTGAATAAATATGTGTAATATTACACTCATGCAACAGGGGACAAGTAAAACACAAGTTTGGTTAAATATTGAGAACCTTAGTGGCAGTTTAGGAACTTTTCATGAACATTAAAGTAATATTCTTAATAAAGATAATGCAAGATTAACATACAGCCAGAATAAATGTGAGCCAAGTACTTTGTTTCTTCATGTTGCCACTTCATGTTTCTCTCTCGTCAGCACTCGCTCAGATATATTGACAGCAGTGAATGTTTGTGTAAACCACAAATACATTCAAGGTTGACACTTGTGCCAAATGTGGCGTTAGCTGACTTTCATGTCGGGAGGCGGAGGAGATATTTCAAGCAACAAGGCTGGTTATCGGGCGACCACGTGTTTCTCTATCCGAGTGGTTTTCGTGCCTAAACCCAACCAGATCACAGCAGAGTGTTGTGACTAGAGAGAAATTCAAGATAAACAAACGCTGACTCGCAACATAAAGACACATTTTGTTTGATCTTATTTTTAGTTTTGCAGAAACTCACTTAGCTAATTTTAATTCTGCCGACTGGTTAGGTGTAGGCACAAAAACCACTGAGTCTGAAGTTGGGTAAACATCATGTTTCGGAACCACAAATATGTCTGGAAATTGTCTCCAGGTCTCCCTAAAAATATCTCGTGGTTCGATATCACGTAGAGAATTATCTGTCATTAGCATAAACATTAACCGCTAACATTTTATCTTGACGACCTGCTGGAATATACTGGATAGAGTACGAGGAGGAATATAGTTAAGTAAGAATACGCTTTGAACAGAGTATCGGCTCCTAAAAAGAAGTATTAGGTTATTATTGAGGTTATTATTGGAATATAAGTTATTCGTGAGTACATGAGTTGAATTAAGACGCAGAAACAACAAAATAAACTCTACAGACAGAATATTCGACTTTATAGGACTATGACAGATTTATTTAGGTAATTTAAAGTGACAGTTTGTCATGTAAAGCATTTACTAAATACTATGGACCCTATAAGATTATTATAGATGGATTACTATGCTTGATAATAACGTGAGAAGAGTCTAACAGATTGAGATTAGGACTTTATTAATGACTATAGACAAACTGTCCAACCAAATTAGATTCTACAAGAACATATTAATTAAATATGACACACAATAAAATCAGAACTAAGCTCCACAGACACAATATTGTCCCCTATCTGTAAATTATAGATATTCTAAAGCACCATGAGGGTAATAAAGTAGGATTATGATTATCATGAAGTGGGATTAAGTGTCAGCTGTTTCCTGTGAGCCCCTAAAGGAAAATGATTCATTATTGAGCTCTACGTACATAATATGAGCCACTATAGAAATAATACGTTTAAGTCGTAATACGTCAGATAAAGTCTATAATGATGGCTTAGTATTATAACTCTCAACACAAGACGTTAAAGGATTCAAATTTGGTACGATGAAGACAATATTGAGTACCGGAGACAAATTACTTACCACTAATTGAATGTTATGTAAGTTACTACAAGAGTATCATAGATACATTTAAGGTTTATAATACAAAGATAAA
The DNA here is from genome assembly GCA_903131615.1 of Diplodus sargus. Classification (NCBI taxonomy): domain Eukaryota; kingdom Metazoa; phylum Chordata; class Actinopteri; order Spariformes; family Sparidae; genus Diplodus; species Diplodus sargus. The sequence continues at coordinate 50,090 of CAEMYA010000585.1, read as the reverse complement.
GTCTCTACGGATCACTGGAGACCTAAAGATGATACGATACGAAAAGGCACATAAAAGTTATAATAATACTTCTGAGCTCCACAGACGAATAATAAGCCTTTAGAGGAATACTGAACAGGACAAAGACCGATAAACAAATAAAAGTGTGAGGAAAAACACAACTGAGCTCTACAGACAAAATTTTAGCCACTATTTTTATTCATTAAACTATTATTTCAGCAAAAGTAAACATCAGAAAAGTTTAATTTAAACTAGTTTCTTTCAACTGTACTTAACTGGGGGTATAAAAGTAAGACAAAATAAGGAAAAAGAGCAAAACAAAGTATGATAATCCTGTATTTATCTTACTTAAGTCAGAGTATCTGACAATTTCTCCTTCATAAGCGGTCAATCGACTAACACGTTGTTGTAGACGGTTCATTAACTCCTCTAGTTGAAGTCCAGTTGTATCATTTATATTCTTTAAAACATAAAACAAATCAATTTACTTTCATTTTAAACTGAGCCAACCGGCAAATATCCACATTTGAGAAGCTAAAAACTAAGAATTTCTGAAATAGATGCTTTTTTAATGTCTGTCCATCAGCTGATTGATTAATAGTTGGCGCTGTAGTTATCTGACGGTGTATCAGCAGGAGAAAATAAAACAAAAGAGGATTGATTTAGTGTTTAGTTCATATCTTTGTAAGCCGGAATCAGATCATTTGGGTAATTCTCGCCTAAAAAAGCGATCGATCAGCTATAAAAGTGCTGCAGACGTATTTCCGCTCATCAACTGATCTATAAATACTTTGAACTCTAGTTATAGTCCAGTTATATAACTTATATTGCTCAAAACACACAAATATTACATTTTCTTTCATAGTAGACTAAAAACCAACAGACAGAGAATTTCTGATATTCTTTTAAAACTTAATTGTTGGTTTATTTTCTGTCCATCAGCTGATCGATTAATAGTTCTAACTTTAACTATTTATATGAGCAGGTAAATGAACACAACAATAGTCAAAAGTAGTGCGAGTAGACAAATTAGACGAGCTGCAACAAGAGAATTTGGACATTTTTGCTTTAAAAAATGATCAACCGATTGTCAGAATTGTTGCTGGTTCATTAACTGATGGATCAATAGTTTGAGTTCTGGCTTTTTGAGGACATACAAGCAGCGAAAACAAAGAGAAAGACGACAACAAAGTAGATTAATTCAGTATTTTGCTCATATTTGACGAGATGGAAGCAGAGAATTTCGGCATTTTGGCTTTAAAAGTAATTAATTGATTATAAAATTGTTGCAAACTTATTTTCTATTCATCAATTAATCTATAAATCCTTTGAACTCTAATCATAATACAGTTATATAACTTATATTGTTCAAAACAGATTCAATTTACCATCTTAGTGGAATGAGATAATAAGTAATTAATCACATTCAAGAAGATAAAACCAGAGAATTTCTGCTACTGTTGCTTTAAAAAGTGATTAATCGATTGTCAGAATTGTTGCTGGCTCCTCAACTGATTGATTAATAGTTGGAGCTCTAGTTGTCTGAAGGGATATAAGCAGGAACAGGGAAATAAAAAAGTTAAATTAAGTCGTTATTTAGCTCCTATTTGATGAACTGGAAGCAGAAAAGTTGGTTATTTTTGTTAAAAAGTAATTAAATTGTTGCAGACTCATTTTGTATACATCAACTAATCTGTAAATCCTTTGAACTTTAGTTTTAGGACAGTTATATTGGTCAAAATGATCAAAAACAGCCACAGATTCAATTAACCATCCTAGCTGACGAGATAACCAGCAATTATTCACATTTAAGAAGTTAAAACCTGACAATTTCTGCCATATTCGCTTTAACTTATCGTCAAAATGTTGCTTATTTATGAACTGGCTGATTGATAGTTTGTCTGCTGGTTACATGATAACACACGAGCAGCAAAACAAAGATAAAGACAACAACAAAGTATGACTTATTAACCAGAGAACTTTGGTATTTCTGCTTTAAAAGTGTTAAAATCAGCTATAAAATCAGTGCAGGGTTATTTTATACTCATCAACTAATCAATAAAGCCTTAAAAATCTACTTATACTTTAGTTATATAACTCAAATGTTTGTCTTTGTATCGATAAAAAGCCTGAAAAACAAGGAAATACAACGCAACAAAGTGAGAACAAGTGGTTTGCAGATGCACTTTTAGCCCTCGAATGAGCATTACACATATATTTACCTTAATTATAGCGACACCATATGAAAACTACCACCATCAAGTGTGTATAGTGTGTTGTAAACATACTATTATGTAGTATAGAAGTGTTATATGAGCAGCATGCAGCTCCTGGAGGGGGGAGGGCCAGCTGAGGCAGGGCTCAGCCTAGTGGTGGAAACGAGGCAGGGCTGAGCAAGGCAGGGAAAATAAAAGCCACATAATATAATCTGAGCAGTGAGAGGCAGCCCACTGTCTAAAATGTGAACACACACACACACACACACACACACACACACAAGAATTTAAGATGGAAACCCTTAATCTGCACCCTGCCTACGTCAGTTCTCGTGATATTTCTGGGAATAATGCAGTTGTTTTGTTTTTTTAAACAGTTTTTTTTTTCAGTACGGGAAGAGAGAAGCAAAGAGACATACGACGAATATTAATAATCAAATCAAAATAAATAAATAAATAAAATCCAAGTACAGTATTGACCTTGGGTATATCCTGTTATTGGAAAAGCTCACAAGTTCACCACTGGAGGAAAAAAAAATAAAAAAAATCTCACAATGCTGCAATGAATTAATATTTAAACAGGCAGATTATAAAAATATACAACCACCAGTGGGATATTAAATGTACCCAGCGCCACACATGAAGCCTCTCAGTCCAAATAAATGACTTTGTTCCGTTTTTTATTCGGGCTAAAAGCCCACACTGCCCTCGCTGTGTGTCCTTCCTGTGTGCTAATCCTCCTTTATTTCAAGTACAAGAAACTCCACAACACACACTCAATATCAACATTCCTCCTTAAACTGTGGCAATTACCGCCGGAGACAAAATGTCGGGAGGGATTTGATAATAATATCAATATGCTTCCTATTATCAGCAGCACGTTACTGCTGCTGCTCCACCTAGTCCCTGTCGAATAAAATATGTCAATCTTTAATATCACGTCGGTGTGAGAAATTAATTTTTTAAAGAGTCCAGCCGTTGGAAAAAAAAAAAAAATGTCGCTGCGACGACTCGCTGCTAGCTAGTTTTTGTTGAAAAGGCTGACTAGCTTAAAAGTTTCCTGATATTTTCAGGCAGGCAAACGGTCGAGAAAATTAAATTTTATTTAGCTAATGTGTTGTTAAGTGTGGGTGGGGGTTGGTAGCCGGAGAGAGAAGCTGGAGACTGTCGACACGACACACAAAGAAATTAATCATTAACACGGCGAAAAATATCAGAAATATTAAAAACTGGAATTTAACGACTGGGTCTCCGATATCAAACGAGGCGACAGCTCGGTGTCACACTCGACTGTTTCCCCGTGAAAACACACATATCAGCGGGTTAATTCTCCACCTCAGGAGCAGGAAAAAAAAAAGTTGAGCCCCGCTGAATAAAGTTGTAATTGCAGTCAGAGCAACTCTCGGTGCTCTGGGCTTGGTTGATATGAGAAAACAATCAATACGACATGCTCAAACTAAATGAAATAAAACGCCGAATCGGGCTTCAATTCACAGCGACACACGGCGAGAATATTTCACACATCAACAGGTCGCGAAACCCGGCGGGGAAACGTGACATACATCGACATTTATTGGGAAATTATATCGGCTTTACCTGTATTGCATTGTGCTCCATTGCAGTCCTGCATTCCCTCTCTGAGGCCCCTCTCCGGTTACACCGCCGGGACTCGCCGACACACAAACAAACGCACCAGCGAGAAAAAATAAAAAAGCCAGCTTCTTTTATTTTTTCTGCATTTTTTTTTATTTTTTTTTTTTATGTGGAAATAGGACAGGATCTAGGTGTGGCCAAAGTTTGCCACAGAGTACAACTTAATGTTAAAGTCAAACGCTGGAAGCATCTTTAGCTTCAGTAGCGTGACGTACTTCCGACTGACACGGAACGTGTGGGCGGGGTTTAGGTCCGACAGGGTTCTAAATCAAATCCCCCCCCACCACCAAAAAATGTTGTTAAATTAGCAAAAAAGTGAATGTAGTCTGGTGAGCGAGGCGGTGGAGACACATGGGGCTGCTCATTCATTGGTGAGGTTTTATTCTGGTAAAACTTTATCAGCAGCTCCTCTCATGAACACTGAAGTTGGAACATTTTCTGTCTGACATCCTGGATGGAAACACACATTTAAAGACAACTGTATAATAGAATACAACTCATCTTTTAATTGTATATATATCAACATAGTTCTTGTTTTTTAAGTTTATTCAGCAGGGCCGTAAATAAGAAGTCATCATTAGGGGCACCAGATCTGCCAGGTGGCTCTTAAGAACAATTTATTCTTACTATTCTTAAATGTAAGAATAAACACTTTATTTAGTTATTTATTCTACAACATCTTGTGTTTTAAATCCATTTCTCTGTCTTTCTTCGTCTTTCATTGTATGTTTAGGGATTAAGAACCATAATCACATGATATCTAGAAATGTATTAATTATTTTAAATCCATAGATTTAGTAAATAATAGTTGTTATTTACATATTTCCCAGTAGTCTTTGTGAGTGCTGGACAAAGGTCTAGCGGCACCAATTATCACTTTGGTATTTTGGGGTGAAAATAAAGTTCTCTAGCGTATTTGTCATTCTTTAAACCAATCACAATCATCGTGAGCTTGGAATGACATCATACAGGAGTTAACCGCATTCCAGAACAAGCTGGAATACAAGTTCCAGCCATGTTAGAGATTGTGAGCTCTTGTTTACAATACCAGCTGATTAAAGAGGCATTAGAATATTTCTTGTGCATGAAATCACCAAAGCAACGCGTCCACAGATAGAAGTTGGACAGAACTTTTTTGCCCGACTGATTTATTGACACACATTTAAGACCGAAGTGCCAATAATCAGTTTATTCTACTGCAGAAGCAGCCGTCTGGGCTGGTGAGGTGCGCCCAATGTTCCTAGTCAGAAATCTGACTTCAGGGGCGCTTCAGTGGAAAGTGTTGAAATTATAATCATAAATTCTACAAATAAACTTCAGTGCAAAGGCTTCTGCTGGGGTACGGCAACACCACTTGGACAATCCACCCACAGAACTGCAGAACATCGTAATATTAGAACGGTTTTAATTATCTTTCTTTAATGTGATTACTGATTTGTCAATGATTAAATTGGGACAGCGTGGTGATTCCTGCCCTGCGGTTTAGACCCAGAAGAGCAGGAAGAAGAGAGTTTTTGGCATTATTGTTTCAAAAACTGCACCGATTTATGTCCTGTCCTTTAACTGATCGATCAATAGTTTGAGCTCTAGTTATTTATCGGTTTATAACGCTTTAGCTCACATTTGACCAGAGAACTTTGTGCAGTTTTGTTTGAAAAATTATCAACTGATTATCTAAAATGATGTGACTGATTTATTTTCTGTACACCTGCTAATCAATGAATCACTTGTTTGAGCTCCTTCCACCCCGAGCTTAGATATGTTGTATATGTACAGTATAATCAAGAAAATGATCCTCATTCCCTTTATGAACGAAGGGTTAAATGAACATATTCTTTGCTAAAGTGATAAAAATAGCTGTCTTTCTGGCAGATCTCCGTCTGCTGCAGAATATATTAGTATGATTATTGTGATTATTGAGATTATTGTGATTATCTGACTGTTGAGAAGAGGCTCGTGTCTCCAGTGGAAGCACATTTAGTCTGCACAGCTCGGGTTAAAAATACTGCAGAGACACGCATCAGCCTGTAATTACAGCATCCAAACACAAAGTCTATATATATATATAGACAGCATATATATATATATATATATATATGTATATATATACATATATATATATATATATATATATATATACATACATATATATATATGCTGTCGTCTTTGCTGTCTTTTCTTTTTTTAGCTGCCATATTCACATGTGGTCATCAGTTGCTCAGGTCATGTGCACGATATGTATTTGCATATATACCAGGAAACAAGCTTTAAGTTGTTATCCTCACAGGAGAACACTGTGTAGGATAAACAGGCCTGAAGCTTGAATATTCATTGACATAAATAATCACACCTGTTACCATGACAACAAAGGGCTTAGATGCAATTTGCAGTGTTGGAGGGAAGTGTTCATGTGCTCCGCTCAGGCAAGAGTGCCAGTACAGCTGTACACTGTGTAGAAACAATACTCCATTACAAAGTGAAAATATTACTAAATTGAAAATTATAAAAGTAACATCAGCTATATTATTTAATTAACCTTAAAGGTGCAATATGTAATAATTGGCCACCTGTAAAACCCGTACGCAAAACAAACACCTGGCAGAATTTCATCAGAGTATAAGCTAATTATAGCCTCTGTTAGCTAGTTAGCTCAGTTAGCCGTGCAGCTAGTGGTGTGCATGGGAGCTCAGGAGCTTTGGGCCAAGGCTAGCTGGTTAGCATGCTAACTTAGACAGATATTTCTGCAACACGATACATTTATATTCTGTTGAATTCATTTTGGAATGTTTTCCATTAAAGTTCTTACACATTATACCTAAAGACAAAGAAAATAAAAGACTTATATTAGGATATTATAGATAAAAAGTCCTTCACTCACATCAAGGTAACAGTACAACAACATGGAAATACTCTGTTACAACTCTATTACACATACTTTAGTAAAAGGACTCATTCCAGCCCCTCTCATTGTAGATTATGCAGGAATATTTGTTTAAAACATTCAGAAATTAACTTAATTACCAACAGAGCCTGAAAATAAACCAGGTTTGATTTTGCTTCAAAAATGTGTTTTTACCATTTTACAGAGATATTTACCAGAGTTAGCATGCTAACTAGCTAGCCCCATGCCTGGAGAAAGTCTTCCTCCCAGTGGTCCAAAGCTGCTGTGCTGGTGGGTTCACTCACCAACACTGTCTGGCTAGCTGCATGGCTAACTTAGCTAACAAGCTACAGTCATGGAAGAGAACACAGTGAGCTGCAGTTAACAGTTAGCTTAGCTCTGGTGGCGTATGGTCCCTATTTATTGGCAGAAAGAATTCAACAGGTGGCAAATTCTTACAAATAACACCTTTTTAATTATTAAATTGTTAAAACGCGTCCTCAATCCAAGCTGGGTGGAAATCTGATCTTTAATCTGTGTGTCATCCTGCTGACAAACAAACAAACAAACAAACAAAGAAAGCCACCAAGGTGAAAACATAACCGCTGTGATGGCGGTAATGAAGCCGCGTGAGAGAGACAGACGTCTGAAACATGGCAGGTATAAACAGATGTTTTATACGTGTTCACAAGTGAAACAGATTGAGAGCGACTGGTTAAATCTGGTGTCTGCTGAGTCTTAATGACAAACAAAGACAACAAATATAATTTTTTTCTGATGCTGTTTGTTTTCTTCAGTAATTCTAAATCAGTGGTTCAGACATGTTGGCCCTGAGATGATTACTGGAGCGGAAAAATCATTAAAGAACAAAAGTTCAAACAGAAATTCTGTTTATTTTTTGGGCTCTTCTCTGATCTTTGCTTCTTTCATGTTAAACGCATTAAAGTTTGACCTTTTCCGGCCTCAGAAACGATTGAAATGAATTACTCAGAGCAGATAAAATCCCTCCTCTATTGAACTGCTCACATGTTTATGTTTATGGATATGAAACCTGTTACAGGGGTCACAAGCAGACATTTGCTCTGTATTAAAGGGTCATGAGACAGATGGCTCAATTAGAAATGCATAAAAGCCTCAGTGATGAAGCTAAACTCATGATTTAACTCCACAAAATCAGAGAAATGCTAAACGATTAGAACAAATCATGTGTTTGATGAGTTTATTCAGGCTCAGCTGGTAAAATCAGGAAGAAAACACCTTTTTATTTCTTTTTAGCATTTTGCTAGTTAAGCTGCTCAACAATCCATCAGACGACTTGACTGTGACAACTGTGTTAAATGATCAATAGGTAAAATAATTGTGAATCACCTGGTCTCATTTTGACAACTTTGACAGATCTATATGCTAGCAGTTCCCCCCTGCTTCCAGTGTTTATGCTAAGCTAGGCTAACCACATGCTGGAGGCACTGATTGGTCTTTTTTCTTTTACCAGGCAAACAAAATAGTTCCCCAAAATGTCTGTAATACTTCAATTTGGAGAAATGGGCCTCTTAAAGGAAAAGTTCGCCCCCAAAAATGTAAATCCCGTCCTCACCTCCTCCTCACGCTGATGTGAAGTCAGTATAACATTTCTGTTTTGGCGTGAAACAACAAGACGGAGCTACAGAACTGAAGAAGATGCTGACTTGTTTTAAACATAAACAAACAACAACAAAGTCTCTTGTGCGTCCACTTCAGACGATGTGTGTGCTAACGCTATTAGCTTTACAGCAACAGTGAAGACTTTAGTAAATAAAGGGTGTACGTGACGTTTTTTCAAATTAAATTGGAATCTCAGGCTTTCCAGAGATTTCGATTACACCAGCGAGCTGTTCGGAACAATTTCATGTTGTTTTTTATGTTAGTTTTTGTTTTAAAGTCACCAGCTTCTTTCCATCGTCATGAGGTGACGAGATTATAAAAAACATTTTCATTTTTGGCCAGCTGTTCCATTAAAACTAGTTATCACAATCTAAATATATAAAGAATGTCAATACTGAAGCTTTAACATGTAAGCAGCATTTTAATGTGACTGCTGGTGGAACATGAGCTCATTTTAACTTCCTTAAAATGAGTTTCTCTTCTCTCTCTTCAGCACAGATTTATATTATATGAATTGATCACATGTTTTGTTGGTGAAATCACCAGAGATCAATGAAACATGTGAAGGCAAGATGGCTGCCAACCACTGTTTGAGACCATGTTTCAGCATTTTATAGGGATTAACTCTCGCTGGCAGACAAATGTAGGTGAGTAGAAAGTACAATATTCCTCTCATGTTCACATCTCACATGTCTCCTCGCTGTCTGTCTGTCTGTCTTTAAAGTGTTGTATTTCCAGGATTCTGCTCACATGAGAAATTATGTAAATATTAAAAAAAACACATATTCATAATGAGTGTACACACACAAGCTGTTTCATGATAGACTTCAGATGTTATTCAGATCCACAGCTGACATGATTTACAGCCTGGTTGGTGATTTTATAGAGAAACATGATCTCATGTGTGCTGGTGTGAGGAAACACAAGCTGCTGTTACCAGCTGCCTCCAGCAGGGGGAGGAAGCACGTGACTGCTTTAACTTCCACAAAGCTGAAGTGAGCACTCCCTGCTCCTCCTCCTCCTCCTCCTCCTCTTCTTCCTCCTCCTCCTCCTCCAGCATGACACTCATGTAGAGGCAGGCCTCGACTCAAATACTCATGGCAGCGTTTGAGCAATAATCATTCAGCCTGACGTACAAATGTTTCTGATTCTCTTAAATCTCAAGGTCAACAGATCCTTTAGTTAAAGGAGCATTACGTAGTTTTGGCTTAGAAATGGAAATGTTAATCAGAAGACAAAGATCTTCTTTTCTGCCCAAAGAAACTAAATCAACACTCTCCCTTTGTTCTCATGACTGAATAAACACACTCATACAGTCTCATACCGTCTGACTTTGTTTACACGTGGCGGACCCTGCCACCTTTCTAGCTTCGAACAGCTTGTTTTTTCAATCATGGACACAAGTTTGTATTATTACCTCATTAATATTGTAAATATTAAAATATTCAGTTTGAATTTGAGTTCCTTTTTCAGGAGAGTCTGGATTTAAAATGTTACTTAAAGGAGCAGTTCACCCAAAAGAAAAAAAAAAGCCAGGTGAAGATTTTGACTTAAGTTAATTATCTTGTTTTTTGGAGTTGATCGTGTTTAAAGGTCCAGTGTGGAGGATCCACAACATCTGGATCGCCCCCTGGTGGCTGCAGATGTCATAAACTAAAGAAATCAAAGTACACGTCAAATAAATTCCTCCCAAAGATCGTTTCTGTCATTTGAGGTCGTTCTCATCATGCTGACGTAATTATATTAATAATAATAATCATAACAACTGTGTTTTAAGTTTTAATTTTCCTGATAAGGTTGATTTTACTGAGTTATTTGATGATGATTTAAAAATAAATCAAAATAAATTGCCAGCTGACCTCTGCTCACGTTTGAGTTGGATTATATTATCATTGTTGGTTGTTGTTAATAATAATAACAATAATAATATCTTGATTTAAATTGCAAAACACAGCCATGAATAAATCAGTGGAAAACTAAATTTATAAATAAAATAAAATATATATATTTCATTTTTTACTGTGCTATATGGGTTTTAAGAAATCCAAGATATGATGATAATAATTTAAAACTTGTGCAACACGAGCACGCAGCCTCTTTATGTCCTGAGTTCAGGTTTTTCACTGGATGTAACATTTGAGTAAATGTACTCAGTTACATTCAACCACCGCCCTAAAAATTACACGTATTCACCTCTAATTTTCAGCATCTAACATCTGATCATCATTTCATCCTTTAAACATCACATGAATAGATCCAGCAGCACAGCGGCAGCACGGAGCCGAGCAGCTGCAGAGGCTGATCACAGCAGCGTGTCAGGACCAGGCTGCAGCAGCACAACAGGCTGCAGGCTGCAGCTACACTTTGTCCTCTGCATGTCAGTGAGAGCTGCAGCAGCACAGATCCTCCACCACCTCCATCACCACCTCCACCTCCACCACCACCACCGCTGCTGCTGCTGGAAAGAGCTTCTCTGCAGAGAAACATGCTGATCATGTCGGCCGAGGACGCACCAGCGAACACTTTCGGGTTTATTAATATCAAGAGTCGGTCTGCTGTGTTTTCTCATGGAGGGATTGTCATTTTTAATTAATTTACTGTAGTAAAAGTATCAATGCGACTGAAATAATCATACAAACAGCTGGTTGTTTCTCCCTTTTCTGTTTTTATTTACATGCATCTTTAATTACACTTTTATAAGACAGACGTCAAAAATTACACAAATGTAAGAAATTAGATATTTTCTTCTCTTCTTCTCTCATTTTAATTCATTTCATTTTACATTATCTGTCCAAACATCAGCATCAAACAACAAACACCACTTTATGTTCGATAAATGTCCCTTTATTTCCAACTTGACACAAACGCAGCAGATGTTTAGCACCAAAACCTACTTTAAAAACACTGAAGCTCTTGTTGGCAGGTTGATTTCAAGTAATTTTTTCATCATGTCTCTTACTCATCGGCCCACCGCTGACTCATTTCTTCCCGACACAACAGAGACTTTTTTTTTAAAGGATAACTGTAATAATAAAAACTTGTAGAAACAAGCAACAAACTGATTAAAGCTGAAGCGCTGCAGTGTTGGCAGTGTGGACGGAGCGGCGAAAGGAAAGCTGACTACAAAAGAAATCACTGGATTAAGAATCTAAAGACAGCTAACGAGATAAAATCATTTAAAAATTATATTACATTTGTGTTTATTTCTTTAAAAGCGGTGCTTATTCGTTAAAGAGTGCAAACCAAAGGAAACAACATCATGTTTCCAAAACCACAATAACTTCTAAGGATGCACGACATACAAACCTGTCAGATAAACTGCCGACAGCATGAAGCCAGACTGCTTTTGTCGACTTAATTAGTGCAGCATCGACACACAGCAGGCGGTCGAATGCACCTTTAAAGTTATTTTGTGAGCAGCCTGCTGTTTATATTATCGGTTATTTAATAGCTGTCAGCCGTGAGTGTCAGGTGATTATCGGTTATCGTATCGGCTGAAAAGAATCCATATTGTGCATCCTTATAATACTTAAATACCCATTTTTATAATACTCTATTTTCTGTTTTCTATCTTTAAATGCCCTCTACAGTTGTTCTGATATGTTAAGATGTAAATCTGTCTTTGCTGTGATTCTCATGTAAACATATTTGATTCCATCTGTTAATTCAGTTTGTTCTCAACCAAACTGACATTAATCCAAAGCACATCTTCTGTATGAAGGTCAGAGGGAAACATCCACACAGGTCGACTGTGCCAGAGACATATTTATGTTAACTGTGACCTCTAGTGGCCGTAGTGATATTACAGCAGCAAACGAGAAAGTCAGGTGACCTAAAGGACGACAGGATCCGGTTGTTGGTGGAGGTTGAGTTGAGGTTGAGGTCGCTGCTGTTGGTTTGAAACCAGAAGTCAGAAGGAGAGTTGTTTTAATTTAGTACGTAGTTAATCTACATGCATCCACGACGTAAACACTACTCGAGGTCAGAAACTCCGCGAAGAATCTTTAATTTAAAAACATTTCAGAGTTAAACTTATTCACATAGAATTTTAAAAATACATATTTGATGCTTTGAAAACAGAAAAAGCTTTCAGACTATGTTTGTGCATCTACACCCCCTCTGCTCTTATTTGTCTTCCTCCTCCTCTTCCTCCTCCTCTTCATCCTCGTCCTCCCCGTCACTGTCCTCTAACAGTCGGACTGGAGAGCCAGCCGCTGCGCCACGGCTGTTACCATGGCAGCGCCCTTCCCGCTGCCGTCCTCCGAGATGAGGAAGGTGATGTCACACTTGGGGGCGAGGAGGCGCACCGTCGCCTGGAGCTTCTCGCTGAAACTACAGAGGGGAGGAGGAGGAGGAGGAAGAGAGAGTATTAAATACATTATTCCATATCTTCATACAGAATCTCTTCCATCATTAGAAAATGATTTTAGATCTGAATCAACTTCATTTACAAAATCTGAGATAATGAAACACAGTGAAAGTGCAGATTAATGTGCATCATATGTTAATGAGTTAATAACAACTAACAGAGAGAGTTAAAAATATATAAACTGTAGTTCAGTGACGATGTAATTTAATGTTTTTTCAAACAGATAAAAGGAAAATAATCCTGAAGGAGCAGATTTGATTCAGATTTGAACATGCTGCTCTTCTCTTCTTCTCTTCTTCTTCTTCTTCTCTTTTTCTCTTCTCTTCTTCTTCTCTTCCTCTTCTTCTTCTTCTCTTCTTCTTCTTCTCTTTTTCTCTTCTTCTTCTCTTGTCTTCTCTTCTCACAAAGGCAGGAAGTTTGTCAGCATGTCAACAACCAGCTCCACCTCCTGCCGACTCGCACCGACACGTCGATATCATTTCACATCTTCTCAAAACGCAGAGAAAACAAACAAAGTCGGGACTTCCTGCTGCTTCGTTTGTACGGCGGCTGTTTCCTCTCGAGGTTTGTAACTGTTTCACAAACTAACTCCCCGTCTCTCCCATCAAACGTGGCTCTTCAATGAATGATGTGAAAATTATACTCAGTCACATCAGAGGCTGCATGCAGGGCAGAAACTGCATTTTAATATCTATCCGAGCTCTGCAGATGCCCCGAGGGACGACATCAGTGTCATGTCCAGTCATGTATCACGATCACTGCTGATCTGCTGTTAATGTGACGGATGGAATAATGAGTGTTATCAGCAGGTCAGATCAAACAGTTTGACGTCTAATGGCCTCGTACGTTTTTTAATAAATGACCATTTTCATGTTATATATTTTTGTTTTTTTCATGTTGTTTTGAAAGTTTCTCTCTTGAGACATTGTGTAAACTGGTCCCAACCTCAAAGCCTCCTGAACCCCCAACGGGCAAAACTGTTGAAGGATCTATGGCCGTCACAGGGACTCACTCTGTAAGGACACTCCCACACTCTGTAAGGACACTCCCACACACTGTAAGGACACTCCCACACTATGTAAGGACACTCCCACACTCTGTAAGGACACTAGCACACACTGTAGTGACACCACCCCCACACACT
>CAEMYA010000585.1:6999-25033 GCA_903131615.1 Diplodus sargus | reverse complement strand
GTCGATTTCCTTCTGTTCACAGGGGAACGAGAAGGTGAATCCCAGAGGAAGAGTGTGTCCCTTCAGATCCTGAGAGACGAGGAAATCGCCCAGACAGGCCGCGATGTGGTCGAACAGCTGCACACAGAGAGACGGACACTTTTTTAATCCCGACATCTTTAATATTTCACAAGACATAAATATAGACATTATATATATATATATATATATATATATATATATATATATATATACACACACATATATACATTATGAAATATGCACACGCCAGTCAGTGAGCAGACGATCAGTTGTTACTGCTTTGATGCGTTATTTTAGATCACACTACCTTGCTCGGTATGACCCGCCCTACTCTGCCTCTGACTGGCTACATCCTGACTACATGTGCAACTCTCATCAAAGATGGAACAGAGGCGAGATGTCTCACTCTGTAGCGTAAAAGGAGCGTTCAAGACACAGTGTGTAAAGGGACGCTGCAGCAATATGAGTAGAATAATGTGTTTTTTGAGAATTAAAGTATGTAAACTTATTCCAGTAGAACCCCAAATAAAAATGAACCTGAACATCAGCATAATTTGACCTCTTTAAACCAGGGAGTCAACTACATGTAACTTATTACATGTATAATGTTCCCAGTGTTTCCCACACATATACTTTACTTGGGTGGGCCCAAGTACATTTGTTGACCCATTTTAGCATTTCGTACTTTTGTTTTTCATTTCTTCCTCTAATGTTTTCTTGTTTTTGTTCACTTTGTTTTGTCATTTTGTTTGTGTCACCTGTTCTCCGGTTCCCAGCATCATCTCCTGTGGGATGGCGCAGATTTGACTGTCCATCTTCAGCATCTTCTGCTCCTCCTTCACCACTCGGACATGAAGCACTCGGAAGTTTGTTCCACCGAGATCCAACGCCAGGAAGTCTCCGCTCTCTGCCGGGAGAAAACAACAGATCGGTCGATGAAAGGGGGAAAAGAGCAGAAAAAAAACCTGGATCATTTTTGAAGGTTTCATTCTGCTTCTTTGTTTTTATAACTTTCTCTCCACCACTTTGAAGTCCCCAGATGTGTCGTCTCCAGTTGGACCTTCTTGATATAAACAAGAACGTAAAGTAAATATATGTCAGTAACAGATAACCGGCCTCACCCGTCCCGTCCGGCGTGGCCCTGACGAACGTGGGCAGCATCTTGACGGCCGGACTGTGATGACTGTGTTTCTCCAAACCTTGAACCAGATCCTCCCTTAGCCGAGCAGAAACCTCCTGCAGCTTCTCCAGAGACAGACGGAACGGCTCCAGGTAGTTCTGCACCTGAACACAACACACACCAACATGTATTTCCCAGTCTGGGATCAATAAAGTCATTCTATTCTATATACACGTGTCAGCTTGCATCTGTGCAGACTGAACAACTACCAGAGAGAGTTTCTACTGAACTGCATTAAATTAAATAATATGTCTGAGTTTGCTTCATCAGTCTGTTTATTTGCTGTTATTTTTTATTTTGTTTTATTTTGTTTCCTTCATATTCTGTAAATTATACATAATATAGAACGAACAGTATATTATGCAGAACATTTTCATACATATATATTTCATTTTTGTTGCACACAATTTATGAGTGTCCACACAAAACCAGACGGTAAATAACACCTCCTATAAATAATACACTTAAAATAAGTTGATTAGAAAAATAAACTAAGTGTCGGAGACAGATTTTATTTAATTTATCCACAAGATGGCAGCGTTTCACTGATACCGGTCACTGCTGCTCTGATGCAGCTGCAGTTTTATCTCCCATCGCTGAGTCAGACATAATGAAACTCTATAATTACACAATTATCATTATTAAGCAAGTTCCAAAACATCAGAGTGACGTCCTGAAGACACGAGGCGAGGCCGAACCCTGAGGCTGTGATGACATCACGATTCATGAATGAACTAAATCGTCTTCTCTGATTGGTTGACAGGTCAAAGGATCAATACACAGGAGCAGTGATTTACAGTTTTTTTCAGTCGCTAACAAGCGTTTGTCCAACCAGTTGTCACATTTTCAAAACTCTAAACACAATTAGCACAGCATCGGTCTTTTGTGGCCATACCATTCACACATTTCATGTCGTTTTCACACAATATGCAGTCAGTGAACAGATTTCCAAAATGCTCACATTTTCTTAACAGACAAGCTATACCTCCCAACAAAATTATGGGTTGTTTTTGTATTATTTATGAATGTTAACACACAACATCCCACAATAGCAAAAACAATATTCCAAACCTTAGATACAGTATAAAAACCTCTGCTTCTGCAATGATATCAGTTCAAAAACAATATATCTCAGCTGAAAGAGTGCAGCCCAATTTGAGGCGGTCAACGGTTGCCTCCATTATACACATCTTTCAACAAACCAACACGTAAGTATTGCACTTTACATGGATTGTTTCTATTTTCACTTGACATGTCAATAAGGCCATACAGTAATGCATATGTTGATTTTTTTGTCCCTCTAAAGAATGCAACGTCTTCCTCCCTCTGGGGGAAGAGGAAAGCTCCTCAATAATGATCAAGAGCTTGCCATTGTAGAAATGGTTGTTGCAAATAATGCAATAAAACTGCATGAAATTCAAACTGGAATTGTGGAGGACCATGAGATATTTGATAATATCGATAGCATCAGCCTCACAACCATTACGCGGACATTGTCCAAACACAATGTCCAGTTCTATAAGCTTTGCACTTCGCAAGTAGGTAACCTACACAGTAATAGGTTGCAGTACAGTATGATATACAGTAATGAGATTTACATAAACTTTGTTTCAGAGAGTTATGGAATTGGAGGCCAACCAGGTCCCTCATGAATTCATATACATAGATGAGGCAGTATTCAATCTGGCCAAAAGGCGTCGACGTGGACGAAATGTAATTGGAAAAAGGGCCACAGTTGATGTGCCAGGACAGAAAGGGGCAAACATTACCATGGGTGCCGCAATTGCAAATGCAGGATTACTCCTTCACAGATGTCAGGTTGGACCCTACAATACCGTGCACCTCCTTGCCTTTCTCAATGATCTCCACCAGCGCCTGGTTCCAGAGCATGATCAGGAGGGTGAAAACATGAGGACCTTTGTAATCACCTGGGACAATGTGGCTTTCCATCATTCGTAAGCAATAACAACATGGTTTGAAGTCCACCCAAGACTGGTACATTTCTTCCTTCCACCCTATTCACCTTTCCTCAACCCCATAGAGGAGTTCTTTTTCGCATGGAGGTGGAAGGTTTATGACCATCAGCCACATGACCAGATGTCCCTCCTTGAAGCCATGGATGCTGGCTGCAGGGACATCACAGTTGATGATTGTCAAGGGTGGATCCGACATACCAAGCAGTTTTATCCCAGGTGCATCGCCTTGGATAATATCAGATGCGATGTTGATGAAAACATGTGACCGAACCCTGAAGATCGCAGAGATTACATACAGTAATTTTGTGCTTTTTTTAGTCCCCCCGCCCTTTTTATCTGGGCTTCTTGCTGTTGTATTTTTGTTCAGAATGCTCTTGTGTTTGGGATATTTTGTTCACTGTGAACAATACTGTAAAACTTTTTCTGTTCTATCATATTGTAAACAGTATTTCTACTGTACCTCCTGTAGTAAACAGTAAAGGAAAAAAAAAACTGATTTGATTTTTACTGGAATGCTTTTGAATGTGAACATTACATGTGGACATACAGTTCCCAACCAAGAAATTTAGTGTAAAAACAGTGGATTGCATGTTATGCATGCAAATACCTGTAAAACTGAAACGTAAAAGTCTATGCAGTTTTTGTAATGTCAACAATAGCCAGTATTTTGAAACCTGGCGTACTTTGATTGACTGCATGTACCTTGTGAAGTGAAAACAAGTGTTATTCTTTGACAGAATAATTTCATTTTGAGTCAGATTTTCCAGTGTTTCGGTAAAGTTAGTGTGTGCAGAGAAAGATGTGTTCTATTATGAAATGAAGAGTTAGTATATATTTAACAAAATGTGTTTTTGTGAAGAAAAATTGGCCGATTGTGTTTTGTAGGTGTGAGTCTGTGTTAAGAGTTTAGAAAAAGAAGTATGGGTAAGCGTTTGTTAGAGATTGAAAAAAACTGTAATGTAACACAATGTATCATAAATGTACTGAAGTGTTTCCATTTCCTTTACAGTTCAGTGGACGATAATATAGAATGAGTTCTACCTTCACCGGCATCAATAATCAATACGAGGATAGTTATTAGTTATTAAGTAAAACTTTAAATGCTGACTTTTAGGTGTAATCAAGTATTTCACACGTAAACATGTAAAATAAAACCACCTCCTGCCTTCGATCCCTGAACAGGCTTTTCTCTTCGTCCTGCTGAAGCTTCATCACAGACACATCCTGTAACTTCACCCCGCTTCAAATAGTTAAAGTAAAATATAATTATTCACTCCTCTGAGTCCGCCTGGTCCACAGATTTTATGTCAGTCTGAGATTTCGACACGATATGATATTGATGTTAATCCCTAAAACTGGCAATGACTGAATTTATAACAAGTTTGAGCTGCAGTAGAATTTTAACAGTGAATTCTCAGAGTTATTATCAATTAGCCATAGCAATTATAACAAAATATTAATAACCGGTGATTTGAATTTAGATAATTCCTCAGATCCAATGTCGACAGAACTTTTAAACCTTCTATATTGCCTAGATTTTAACCAACATGTCACGCAGCCGACCCACAGCAGGGGGCGCACCCTGGACCTGGTCATAACCTATGGCCTGTCCATTGGTGCGCCCCCTGTTGTGGACCTGGCTGTGTCAGACCACTTTGGTGTGTTTTTTACAATCACCAGTTTTAACCAGCAGGAGGCCCCAGTGAGAACAGTGAGGAAACGCTACCTAACATCTGAAATGGCTGCAAATTTTATCCAGATTTTACAGAACACTCCCGCAGAAATTTTACCAGCACCATGTGATTTTATTGTTGACAGTTTTAACCATAACATAAAATCAACGCTGGACTCTGTGGCTCCACTTTTAATAAAAAACATTAACACAAGACCTACACCTCCGTGGAGAAATGCAGAAATTAAAAAACTAAAGAGAAACTGCAGGATTGCTGAGAGGAGATGGAGAAAAACAAAGTTAACAGTTCACTATGAAATTTTACGTGGACACCTCAGAACCTATAATAACGCAGTCAAACAGGCAAGAATCTCCCACTTCCAAAAACTCATCAACGAACATAAAAACAACCAAAAATTCCTCTTCTCCACAATTGACCTTTTGGCAAACGCAAATTTTAATAGATCCTCCAAAACACCAACTGACACTCTTTGCGAGGACTTTGCAGACCATTTCAGAAGTAAAATCAATGACATCAGATCGAGTCTTTTACCTCAACAGATTTTAAATGTCGACACACCTGGATCATTGATTTTACTCGAGGAAACACTGGAGAGTTTTGTCCTGGTTGATGCGAGGACACTTGGTCGAGTCTTCTCCCAAGTAAAGCCCACAACCTGCCTATTAGACCCAATTCCCACACCGTTTTTTAAAACACTTTGTGGATTCTTTGAGGATCAGCTGTTATACACGGTGAATTGCTCTCTTCAGACGGGTGTCTTCCCCGCCTCCTTTAAACGGCGGTGGTGAAGCCCCTTCTGAAGAAGAGCAACTCAGATCCCAACATCTTTAATAATTATCGGCCTGTATCCAACTTACCGTTTTTAAGTAAAATTTTGGAAAAACTTGTTTTTAACCAAGTAATGACTTTTTAATTGCAAACAACATTTTAGAGAAGTATCAGTCTGGTTTTAGGACGAACCGCAGTACCGTGACAGCCCTTTTAAAGATTTTAAATGACATCAGGTGCAACTTAAATAACCATAAACTCACAGTCTTGGTACTACTGGTTCCATCCGCCGCCTTCGATACAGTAGACCATCACATTTTATCAAATAGAGTGAAGAACCTGGTCGGCCTCTCCGGTACTGTTCTTAACTGGTTCGTCTCTTACCTCACAGATCGACACTTCTATGTAAGTATGGATACATGTTCCTCAGAAACCCACAAAATAAAGTGTGGGGTTCCCCAAGGGTCAATTTTAGGTCCAACTCTTTTCAATCTTTACATGCTTCCCCTTGGGGACGTCATCAGGAAGCATGGCATCAGCTTTCATAGTTATGCTGACGATACGCAACTGTACATCGCCGTGTCTCCTGCTGACACAGGGCCTATTGATGTCCTTTTTAACTGCATTTTAGATATCAAGACATGGATGGCAACACATTTCCTACAGCTCAACCAGGACAAAACAGAGGCTTTACTCATTGGTCCTGAAGGCCAGAAAGAGAAACTTTTACCAAAGTTAAAGGATTTTAAACCATCACAATCTGTAAAAAATCTGGGTGTGATTTTTGACTCTGAGCTCAGTTTTATTCCACAAAAATATAACAAAGATTTGAAAGGTTTTTACCAGCACGGAGGTGCTGATGCATGCTTTTATCTCTTGTTGTTTAGACTACTGTAATGCCCGGCTCTCTGGTCTTCCCAAAAAGAGGATTTCGATTTTACAATTATTACAAAACTCAGCTGCAGAGGGCGGGAGCACATTACACTGGTTTTAAAGTGACTGCATTGGCTCCCTGTGCGTTTCAGGATTGATTTTAAGGTTCTTTTACTAGTTTTCAAGTGTCTTAACGGTCTTGGGCCTTCTTTTCTATCTGACCTTCTTTTACCCTATCAACCCTATCAGACCCTGAGGTCCTCCGGCACCGGCCTTTTAACCACCACAGGTTAGTTCAAAAAAACACAGGGAGGCGGCTTTTAGTTATTATGGGCTCCGACTGTGGAACAGCCTGCTGGAGAGCCTCAGCTCACCTTTTCAACCAGGCTTGTACTTGATTTTATAAATTCTTCTTAATTCCTTTTATGCTGTGCTAATCAGAGCACTTGTATCCTTTATTCTTTTTTACTGTTTTAATCTCTCACGTTTTTAGCCTCTATGCTTTTATGGTTTAGTCCTCTGTGTTTATAGCCTTTATGTTTTTTGCTTTATTTTACTGTTTTAGACAGTCAGTTTTTAATCTCCAGTGTTTCCTCATGGGGACCTGCCGGACTGGCCGTTGGGGGTGCTGTCCCGTGGACGGTTTCGGTCCGGACAGCTAAGGGGCTCCGCACCGTGGTGTGGGGCCTCCTGTCTGCCCGGATTGGGGTGGTCCCTGTGGCAGCGCTCCCTACGGCCTTGGACCGGGATCTCTCCCAGTGTAGTTGGCCCCCCAAAGGTGGCTTCCTCCACGCCTCAGGTCTCGCTGCCCAGCCATGTCTCTCTAGTGACAGCTAGTGTATGTGTGGGTGTGAGTGTGTGAGTCTGTGTGTCTGCGTGCGTTTGTGTGAGTGCGTGTATGAGTGCGTATGTATTTGTGTATGTCTCTGTGTGTGTCTGTGAGGGTGGGAGGGTTGGGTTCTTTTAATTTTCTTCTCTTGATTTTATTTGCTGGTTCTCTTTTCTGTTGTTGTTTTTAATCCTCTGTAAGGCACTTTGAGCTATGCTTCTGTATGAAAAGCGCCATACAAATAAAGATTGATTGATTGATTGATTGATTGATTGCAGTAAATAAAACTGCTCGTATGTTTGAACTCTGTTTCTGTTGAGTGAGTCACTTTGTGCAGGAAGCGGCCGGCTGGTACAGAATGTAACGATCCTCTGGAGATGGCAGCAACTATTCACACTTGTCTTCTTGTTTCCTTTAAAGCTGGAAACAAAAACTCTGCTCAGCTTCTGGAAGCTGTAAATACCAAACTGCATGAACACGTCGTTCTCTGAAAAGAAACACACAGGTGTGATCACACCTACACAGCACTTTGTCATTTAAATCTATCTGTTGGTCCGACCGGTTCGTCCAGGAAGATGTGAGTCGAGGATCAAAATACCACCTTCATCACTCAAATACGAGCTGTAAGGAGCTCGTCAGCTGCTGTTATGTTATTATGTCATTCATGATTAAGACTCAGGTTTGGTTACATTCAGCAGACTCGAGGCATGAAGGTGTGGAGAACAGACGACAGGAAACATGCAGCTTCTCGTCCTGCTTCGACTGACGGCCTCTGTTGTGTGATGTAACATAACAACACAATATAACATGACATGACAGAGAATAATATAACAATATAACATAGCTAATTATTCAGATTCTCTGTGTTTATACGACTTTACATCCTGAAAGTCAGCAGCATAAGAATGAGATAAGAATGAGCTGTAAACAGTGAGGCTGCAGGAGAATGGCGTACCCCGCCACCGATAATGGAAACTACTTTACAGAAAGGTAATTAAGTAAAGGATTTGATACTTCTTCCACCTCTGCGAGCGTTTAGTCTAGATGAAGATGAACAGTGAAGAACCAGGACGTAACAGGAGGATCCTCCTTTATGTGTGATGGAGAACTGGTGTGACCGTGAGTGTTTGTTGGGTTTGACTCCCACATCTGTGAGGTGGACTGAACCCGGTCACTGCGGGTCATGAAGCTAAAAAAATGTCAAATTAAGCACATTGAGTCTTTTTCTATGTTTTGTGATGATCCAGCTGTCTGAGTCAGACTTGTATAAACTCTGTGATTTCCTAATCTGTGAATACTCTCAGCAAAGTGTTGCGTAACCAGAAGTAAAACATGGGGATGGAAAGTTACGGATACACACTAATGCTGTCACTCTGGCAGCCTGTTCCCCACATGGTGCACAAGCAGCTGTTGTCAGCTTCAGCGTCATGAGCTCTGAGAACGACTCCTCCTCAGGTGTCACGTACCTTACTGAGCATGTCTTCAGGGATGCCGCTCATTTTGGCCTTCTTGCAAATCTGTGTGCTCATCTTAGTGCAGGCTGCTTACCTGGACAGGAGAGGTTAAAGGGTCAGTGCACCCAAATTACAAGACATACTGTCCAGTCCTGACGCAGGTAGTCTCACATCAGCGCTGAGACCTGAGCCACCACCCTGATGCATACAGTCAAACAACAAGGCTAATCACAGTCGGCCTACACTTAACTTTGCTTGTTTAGCTGCTGCAAAATGACGCTGGAGATTTCTGTTACATGCTAACAGCAGGCTCAGTAGCTATGATATAACTTTGTGGATTAGCTAGTACGCTAACATAAGAGCCCAAAAAACATAAAGTGAGTTTCTGGGAGATGTAATTTAGCCGCTAAATGTGAGCTAACTGACCGGAGAGAAAGGAGGAACTGGGATCAGATCAACGCTACATGCTAACTTTATTATTAATTAAAATTTGAGGCTCAGTAGCTGTGAAATAACTTTATAGATGCTACTATTTTAGCTAGTAGGCTAACATAAGATCCCCAAAACACAAACAGGAGATCTTGTCTCTATTTCACACTTAAAAACTGAAGATTTGCTCTCCCACAGACCTTGAAGTGAATGTTTTCTGTCCCTAGATGTTATTTAAAAATTAAAATAAATAAATAAATAATAATATTTAGAGCTCCTACATATTGTAAGTGATTTATCACCGCATGTAAAATAAAACGACATCAGTGAGAACATTCATTTTAATGTTTTAAAGCTCCAAACAAAACTTTCCCAAATCAAACCTCAAGTTGGGCCAAAGTTAGTCCTGCAAGGTACTGAAGAAGTTCCTCAGATGACTCTGCGTAAATATACTTTAGCTCTTGTGGTGTAAAAAGACCTTCACATATTTGTTCCCCTTCACCAGCTGTTGGACTCGCTCTTCATCAATATTGGTTTTGGACACCCTGTTTAATCCTGAGTGCATGCAGATCTGCGTGCACTCAGGATTAAACAGTGTGTCTTATCATTTGTGTGCACTGGACAAAAAGACAACGCACAGTCTCAGATCTCCACTGAGACCGGAGCAGCTCAGACGAGTCTTTATTATGAACCACACATCTGGAACAAACTGCATCTCCGACTCTCATCACGTTTAACTCCAGGCTGAAGACCTCACTGTGACCTTCACTCTCTGAAACCTAAATAAATTGCTAATTTAAAGTCAGCAAACCCACAAAATAGGAACAAAACCGTTATTTCACTTCCACCTGCTGCTGTAGAGCACTTCATCATGTGAGTCCGTCTTTTAAAGGAAGCTTCCACTCTGAGATCTGTGCAGAGAGAGTTCCTGAGTACTGAAACCATCGGTCACACTGTGAGACGAAACATGATCCCTGACAAACATCCTGCGTGATATACTTCTATACTTTGACTTTACAGATGACAGGACTTCTTCTGCTTCTGCTGCCACTTTAAGTGAAGTGAATAACTTGCCACACAAAGGTTGAGACATGTGTGACCTCAGAGGAAGCTCCGGCTGGTGACGACATGCTGGGATCAGGTGCCTGTTGTGTTTTTGGGTGGAGTCTCTTTGAGGTCACATTACAGGAGCTGTGGCTCAGAGCTGCGCAATATATCGTTTGCGCATCGCCATCGCGATGTATGTGTGTGCTATAGTCACATCGCAGAGCCTGTGATGTAGGATGCAAATGAATTCATCTAATTTCAAAGGAACCTGACGCACCAATCCACCAATCACATTAGTTCTTAAACAGTGTGCCGAAGTGACGCCCGACTCGCACCCGAAGGACAGACGCAAGTTTTAAAAATGAAAGTAAGCCAGCGTGGTGAATGGGAGTTCTGGGAGGGCGCAAGCACGCATGAATGAGCTCATATGATTATCATGTTGATATGCAGATATATTTTTGTAGATGTGTCGCTAATAATCTCCAGGCATCCAAAACAAAAGACAGATTTCAGTTGTTGAATAACCTGTTTATCACTCATTGTTAGTTCAATCTAATCTCAATCTAATTATGAAGCTAGAATGTTTCATTTTAAGATGGAGAGCTCAAAAGGTTCAAAGTTTTGTTTATTGTCATTCAAATCACGAATGATAGAACGAAACATGTACTCAGGTCCCAGCACAATAAAAGCAAACAATGAAAGATAACAATGAGAATCTCTCTGAAACACAGACAGAAGCCAAACTCATAACATTGACAATAAGAGGTAAAATCAGTATGGAGGACTGAAAGTGCCATAATTAAATAAATAAATACACCATTAAATAATTAATCAAATGTATTATTAATTAATTAAATGTGTCATTAATTAATTAAAATTGGAATTAAATGTGTCAATAATTCATTAAAATACCAATTCATTTTATGTAAAAAACATATGTAATTATTTTACTATTTAATTAATTAATTCATGGTCCTGTGTTGCAGTGCTTCATGAATTTGTTTTATCTGTCAAACTCACCCATCAAAGTCAGTGGGCGGGGCTAACACAGATTTAGTCTAATCCAGAAGTCTTGAAAAAGAAAGAAGAACATCCTCTTGAACTTTCTAGTGAGATCAAGTTTTTGACATTTTGTCCTTTGTAAATGACCTTTAATATGATGATTATTTATAAGAACATCTTGTTTTCATTTGATTTACTGATATTCTTTGAAGCCAGGTTATTATTAGGGGGCCAAGCCTGAGGGAACGCGTATGCTCGGACCAGCGGTGCGAGGAACCTTATTGTAATTGTAAAGATTTTTATTTTTATCTTTCTCCAGCTAAAAGTGGTGCTGCAGCCTAAACCGTGCAAGGGAGGGCGGTGCAATTTGGAGGGTTGGTCCAGACTACTGTGAATATCTCAGACACAAAAAACTACATAAATCCGCCTGCAGGGGGCGCTATGACCTAAGACAACACGTTTTTGCCTATGATTCCCAAACCGTATGTCGCACATTCAAAAACCTCGTATCCCCACATTCCCTGAATGGAGCTGAATCACTTTGCGATTGGCCACGCCCACTTCCGGTTAGAACGTTTTTTTTCTTTCCGCAAATTCGCAAAAACTGGAAAACCTACTTTTTCGAACTCCTCCTTGGAATTTTGTCCAATCTGCGTGGAACTTGGCACATACACTCTTCAGCTGGACCTGATCTAAAGTTATCAAAAGAATTTGCTCGGTCAAAAAATGCGCAAATTATTCACAAACAAATTTCTGTAGCTAGCTATAAAAATGTGAACTGTTTGATATCTTGGTCAGACTAAATGCTATTAACACCAAATTTCAGATCCTTGGTTGCCATGACACTGGGAAGGGATGAGCCGAATTTGGCGAACTTTGACCAGTAGGGGGCGCTAAAAATATGGAAAGTTCTATCTCTTGAACGTCTACACCCATTTTTACGAAATTTGGTCGGTATGATGTAGGGCCAATCCTGAGGCCATGTCATGACTGGTCAATGTGGGCGTGGCTTATTACAAGATAAACAACAAACATTAATTTCAGCCAAAATATTATGCTGAGAGCTTTGACATTTATATGGTACAGATAGAATAGGACATAGTTCTTCCATACCAAAAATTGCACGTGTACTCCAGTAGGAGGCGCTATAATAGATGCAATTGCGTTTTTGCCTGTAATTTCCATATTTTAAATAACACATTCGCAAACCTTATATCCATATGTTCCCTGAATAGAGCTGGGTTTTCTGACATAGGACACGCCCACTTCTGCTGCACATTACGTTCGCTAAAGCGCCACATATGCAAAACCTACTTTTTCGAACTCCTCCTACAATTTAAGCGCAATCTGCCTGAAACTTTGCACATACAATCTCCAGAGGTGTCTGATGAAAAGTTATCAAAAGAATTTTGGCACTCCAAAAAATCTGTTACTTATAACCAAACAATCTTTTTTGCTCGCTAAAAAATACATATGTAGATGTAACTTGTAAACTGTGATTGCTGCTCTTTCTGTACACGCAACATCTATTGCATGTCTGTCCGTCCTGGAAGAGGGATCCCTCCTCTGTGGCTCTTCCTGAGGTTTCTTCCATTGTTTTTTTTACCCTGTTAAAAGGTTTTTTTTCCATCAACATGTGAAGTTTTTCCTCACTCGAATCGAGGGTCTAAGGACAGAGGATGTTTTTTCACTGTACAGACTGTAAAGCCCATTGAGACAATGTGATTGTGATTTTGGGCTATATAAATAAAATTGATTTGATTTGATTTGACATAGTGTTTCATATTTCGGTTAAACTAAATGCTTTCACCATCAAACTTATGTCAATTATTCCTGAAGTCATCCAGAGGCTCCGTGCCAAATTTGGTGCAAATTGGAATATAGGTGGCGCTATAATGGATGCAATCGGGTTTTTGCCTGTAACTTCCACAGTTTAAATAACACATTCGCAAACCTAATATCCATATGTTCCATCAATAGACCTGGGTTTTCTGACACAGGAAACGCCCACTTCTGCTGCACATTTCAGTTGCTAAATCGCCAAATATGCTACTTTTTCAAACTCCTCCTTGGGATTTTGTCCGATCTGCATGAAACTTGGCACATACACTCTTCAGCTGGACCTCATCAAAGTTATTAAGAATTTTGCTCGGTCAAAAAATGCACATATTATTAAAGAACACATTTCTGTAGCTAGCTATAAAAATGTAAACTGTTTGATATCTCAGTCAAACTAAATGCTATTAACACCAAATTTAAGATCCTTGGTTCGCATTAGACTGGGAAGGGATGAGCCAAATTTGGCGAATTTTGGCCACTAGGGGGCACTAAAAAGATGAGAAGTTTATATCTCCTGAACGGCTACACCGATTTTTAAGAAATTTGGTCGGTATGATGTAGGGCCAATCCTGAGGCCATATCTCGAAGGTGGTCATCATGACTGGTCAATGTGGGCGTGGCTTATTACAACATATCCAAATAGGCACACATTCGGCCTTTTGCGCTTCAAGCGCATTTCCCATTACAGCGAATGCCACGGCTCAGATGTTGGCCTGTGTCCTCACTATTGCCCCGAGCCCGGCATCCTTTGGGGCAAACTTCGGTGGGCTCTGCGGTGCGCGGGGTCCGAGTTGCGTGGGGGGGCTTGGCCCCCGTTCATAGCTGCTTGCAGTTCTAGTTTCATTAATTATTAGATGCTAAATGCGGGACTTTTATTTTGAAAGCGCCTCGCTGTGACCTGAAAACATCCGTGTTCTTGTGAATCGTGTGTGTCTGTGTGTTGGAAGTGTGTCTGAATGGTCTCTGCTGACATGTTTAATGTTTAATTCAGATTGCAACTCTTACAGATTTGTACAGTTTGATATAGCATGTTTGAGCTAGCGGGAACGCTAATTAGCATTAGCTCAGCTATCCTGTCGGTACAGAGAAACGGAGATGATGTTCGAAGGTGTGTTCGAGAGTGTCCAAGGTTCCTGTAATAAACACTTTGGACCATCAGTTAGAGAGTCTGACCATCATCCTGCACCTCACACGCTGTATCAACAGTGGGGCTAGCAGGAGACCGAGCCTTCCACAGCGCTGCCAATAAAGTTTTGTTTGATTGCATCAATGCATTATCTGGAATCAATTTGCCTTGACTTGATGTGCAGGGTAACCAATCAGGTGTTAGGAACCGCCCATCGACTTTGATGGGTGAGTTTGACAGATAAAGTAAATTCATGAAACACTGCAACACAGGACCATGAAATAATTAATTAAATAGTGAAATAATTATATATGTTTTTTTTTTACATCAAATGAATTGATATTTTAATGAATTAATGACATATTTAATTCCAATTTTAATTAATTAATGACACATTAATTAATAAATGACACATTTAATTAATGATTTAATGGTGTATTTATTTATTTAATTGTGGCACTTTTAGTCCCCCAGAGGTCAGTGCTGATTAATTGTCCACAAGATAGCAGCAGTGCAGCATAACATAAAGTGCTATTCAGCTCACCTGATGAAAATTCCTGTATTTTTTCACATCGCAATATATTTCACAGGGTTCAAAAAAATCGCAATACACGTTTTTTCCAATATCGTGCAGCCCTACTCCGCATGTTTAGGTTAAACCCAACCGATGACATGATTTCTGTCTGAGAGACGGACTGAGACTCCTCTACAGTCACACTCAGAGATCTGTGTCTGTCAGGGAACATCTCCGCCCCTGCTGGCACGAATGAAAACCTGTAACACTCAGTTTTCTTCCACCTGGATACAAATTATGGAGGTTGTATTCGAGGCACGCCCCATCAGAGTCACACCTGAGCGGAGACGGACTATCAGTGTTGATTCATTTCAGCTTCTGTCTTTTTATTTTGTGTCCAGATCTTCCAGATTCTCCTAAAATTCCTCTAAAGATCTTAATCTGACACCTGAAACAACATCTGACCCTTCAGGACCAGCAGCACAAACCTGAACCACCTTATGCACGTTCAAAGGAGCATTTTAGGTCCCTGAAAGCACCAGGAAACACACCAGACCTGTCGGACTATGACAGAGGCCGGCAGCCTTTAGTATAAAAAAACTACGTTACAATCTGTGTGGAGCTGCAGAGCATATTTGTGTATTATATGTCAGAGCCACTCCAGAGCCGCAGGTTGTATTTCCACCGACAGGTTTTCAAATCTAGGGTTCAGGGACCCTCTAGAGTCCTTTAAAAGTGAAGCAGAGGGTCTCCGAGTGGAGAGAAGGAGCTGATGTTGAGCTGAGAAGTTCAGTGAGGATGAAAACTTTAAAAACTAGAACAGTAAATCCTCCTCAGTCTGCTGGTTTTATAACCTCTGGCTTCATCAAACATCTCTTCTGTAAAATGTCCTGAAGTAAAGACACTCACCTTCGTGAGTCCTCACACTGACAGGATGAACTTCCTCAGTGCAGCAGAGTGTGTGAGTGTGTTGAACCGGCGGGTGGACAGTGCCACGGTAATCCTACCGCAGGAGACTCTCGTGTGACATCAACGTCTGAACTGGCCGACGTTACTCCGTCACCAGTGCAAGTCGTTGATAAGTACGTCGCCACACCTACGCCATTGCCAGTGCAAGTCGTTGATAAGTACGTTGCCACCCCTACGCCATCATGCCCCCCTCCCACACCCCCACATAGGTCATAACAGGACGTGAAAAGTGGACATGTCTGGCCAAAAGAGAACTCTAAGTTAAAACTGGATTTTAAAATGTTTTTCCTGTGTTCTTCATGGTATAATGAAAATAAATTATTAGGTGGGTATCAGGTGTTGATTAAATAGGTAATGAAAACACACAAAATAACAAAATTTAATTATGTTGCCTTTTATTCAACAATTGTCCTCCATTTCCCATTCACATACCCTCATCAGTCAGGCTACATGTCTTTGATAATAGAGAACTTAAACGGCTCCAGGATGACTTCTCTCTCCACATCATTAAGCTCAGAACTTGCAGCCTCCACCAGTTAGTCCTCCCTGACAGCTCACCCACATATAGGCTCGGTAATATAATAAACAATAAAATAAATTTATCCTACTGATAAAGGCGGCTACTAAAACGGTAACGCAATCCCTGCATTCATTACTGTTGTCATGGTGGAATGCAGAATACAAATATATATATTAGGGCTGTCAGACGATTAATTTTTTAATCGCGATTAATCGCATTTTGTCCATAGTTAACTCGCGATTAATCGCAAATTTAGTAATTTTTTTGGTACATTTTTTTCTGTTCTAAATATATCTTAATGTATTTTTTCATGTTCTTAATACTTTTAAGAAACTTCTCTTCTCCCAGAAGTTCACTTATGTACCTGTAATACAAGTGAAAAAGTACTTCAGTTAGGAACCTGATTCTGTCTGTCTGTCTCTCTCTCTCTCTCTCACACACACACACATACACACACACACACACACACTCACCCTCTCTCTCTCTCCAGGACTGTCGCCAACCTCTTCAGCTTATCTCTTGTTGGCATGGTGACTTTGAGCTTGCGCTGGCTTGCAAATGATATTGGAGACTCGACGTACTTCAATGGGAACTCATTTCATGTCGACAGTACGGGCAGATAACTTTTGTCCTATCGACCGAACCATCTGGCAGTGTTTTGAAAGTGAATTTGCCGTTCATAAGTCCTTTCTCCATTTACTTTCGCTTTTCAGTCCGCCGTGTTTTCCCTGATATATATATATATATATATATATATATATATATATATATATATATATATATGATATATATATGTTGGGTGTGAACAAACATTTTCAATCATGAAGTTAACAAAATCCAGGTACAGATCCTCTCACTGATGATCATCTGTCAGCTGTGCTTCACATCTCCACCTCAGACATTCAACCTGACTTTGATGCACTCGTTAAAGCCCAGCAGAGACTAGATTTCTCTCACTGAACAAGAAAACATGACTTAAAAACACCAAATGAGGTGGTTAGACTACAAATGTAGGCATGTAAAGACACCAACTAGCAGTGAAGCTCCAGCACTTTCTTTGGAAGCCTTTTTCTCAAAATAACAGTTCAGTGATGTTGAGTTCAGTTAGTTCAATATAATGCGTCTTGCTTAATGTTTGGAGCGCAAAGACAATATTGTGATGTCTGTAGGATGCTAAGAACCTTTTTCCAACAGTATCTGAAATTTAAAATGTGTTTTGCAGTGAATGTGACTGAAAATGTTTTCTAATATAAATCACAAAGGTTTAAAAAAGGTTTCACAAAAGTTTCTCAAAAGTTCACATTTTGTTTACCATTGCTTTGGGAAATTTGATTGAATAAATTAAATTTTTGTAAGGCAACCTAACTTTATTATTTAGTTATTATTAATTATAACATATAGCCTACTTTTACCAGCTTGTCAAAACAATGCTATTTACTGCTTTTTATTTAAAAAATACAATTAATATTATGCAGAATTGAGTTCAGCCTTTTGGCCCAGGATTAACTCTCGCTGGCAGACAAATGTAGGTGAGTAGAAAGTACAATATTCCTCTCAGGTTCATGTCTCACATGTTCTCCCGTCTGTCTGTCTTTAAAGTGTTGTATTTTCCAGGATTCTGCTCACATGAGAAATATTAAAAAAACACATATTCATAATGAGTGTACACACACAAGCTGTTTCATGATAGTCTTCAGATGTTATTCAGATCCACAGCTGACATGATTTACAGCCTGGTTGGTGATTTTATAGAGAAACATGATCTCATGTGTGCTGGTGTGAGGAAACACAAG
>CAEMYA010000584.1:0-16515 GCA_903131615.1 Diplodus sargus | reverse complement strand
CAGAAGAATGCCTACAGTGCCGGATCAATGCCTGAAGTGGCCCACATCCGTATGCTATCTGGGAACGATGTGCTTGCCTCGCTCCCCTGAGTCACGTCCATGTCTGTTGTCACCCTGCTTTGACTAGTGACTAGGGCTGTAACGATACACCAAACTCACGATTCGGTTTGTATCTCGATTTTTGACCCACGGTTCGATACAAACCTCGATTTTTTTTTCTTTCTAAATTAAACACTTTATTTATGTAACATTTCTATAACTTATGTATATGATACTTGTCTGATAGTATCAGAGGTGCAGTATTGTGGAGGGCGTGTCTATCTGATGGTCTGTTAACTGCACAGATCCCTCACTCAAATTAATACAGAGAAATGTCCCACAAAACATTGTTACAGAACCAAACTAAGGTAACGTAGTAACTGTAACTGTCTTTGGCAACAAGTTAAAAATACCACAGCTGTAGGTGGAGAAGCATCCTTGCTCCCGCCTGTCCTACTGACTCCTCGTCACATTTCTGCCATGCTTCTGTCACCGGCAAAAAAACCTTCACCTCACCGAGTGTTTCTGATGAAAAAAATCTCTGCGACGGTTAGCCCTCCTGACCGAGACTTCAGTGAACTTTACCCCGGAAGACAGTCTCTGTCGGTTTTGATTGACAGGGGAGACACCGGGGAAACCCCTTGAAAACACACACACGTCATCATCATGACGTGTACCGTCACGTCTCTTTAGGTGGGAAGTTTTCATTAAGTTCCCAGAATGTTAGAGGATAACGTTCTTTGAAAACATTCTAAAAATGTTTTGTGATAACCTCCTTAAAATGTTCAATGACAAGATTGCTTGCTACGCCCTAATGTTCTTGAAAACGTTCTCAGGGGGAAGTTTTCTTTAAGTTCCCAGAATGTTCGAGGATAACGTTCTCTAAAAAGATTCCAAAAATGTTTTGTGATAACCTCCTTAAAATGTTTAGTGACAGCATTGCTTGAACATTATGCCCTAATGTTCTTGAAAACGTTCTCAGTGGGAGGTTTTCATTAAGTTCCCAGAATGTTCGAGGATAACGTTCTCTAAGAACATTCCAAAAATGTTTTCTGATAACCTCCTTAAAATGTTCAGTGACAACATTGATTGTTATGCCCTAATGTTCTTGAAAACGTTCTCAGTGGGAAGTTTTCATTAAGTTCCCAGAATGTTAGAGGATAACGTTCTTTGAAAACATTCTAAAAATGTTTTGTGATAACCTCCTTAAAATGTTCAGTGACAACATTGCTTGGACGTTATGCCCTAATGTTCTTGAAAACGTTCTCAGTGGGAAGTTTTCGTTAAGTTCACTGAATGTTTCGAGGATAATTTTCTCTAAAAACATTCAAAAAATGTTTTGTTATAACCTCCTTAAAATATTCAGTGAGGACATTTCTTGAACTTTATGCCCGAATGTTCTTCAAAACGTTCTCAGTGGGAAGTTTTCGTTAAGTTTCCTGAATGTTTCGTGGATAACGTTCTCTAAAAACATTTCAAAAATGTTTTGTGATAACCTCCTTAAAATGTTCAGTGACAAGATTGCTTGTTGCGCCCTAATGTTCTTGAAAACGTTCTCAGCGGGAAGATTTTGTTAACTTCCCAGAATGTTAGAGGATAACGTTCTCTAAAAACATTGGAAAAATGTTTTGTGATAACCTCCTTAAAATGTTCAGTGACGACATTTCTTGAACTTTATGCCCTAACGTTCTTGAAAACATTCTCAGCAGGAAGTTTTCGTTAAATTCCCAGAATGCTAGAGGATAACGTTTTTTGAAAACATTCTGAAAATGTTTTGTGATAACCTCCTTAAAATGTTCAATGACAACAATGCTTGAACGTTATGCCCTAATGTTCTTGAAAACGTTCTCAGTGGGAAGTTTTCGTTAAGTTCTCAGAATGTTTGAGGAAAACGTTCTTTAAAAACATTCTAAAAATGTTTTGTGATAATCTCTTAAAAATGTTCAGTGACAACATTGCTTGACCGTTGTACCCTTAAGTTCTTGAAAACGTTCTCAGCGGGAAGTTTTCGTTACGTTCGCAGAATGTTTGAGGATAACGTTCTCTAAAAACATTGCAAAAATGTTTTGTGATAACCTCCTTAAAATGTTCATTCCAAAAAATTCAGTGACCAGATTGCTTGTTACGCCCTAATGTTCTTGAAAACGTTCTCAGTGGGAAGTTTTTGTTAAGTTCCCAGAATGTTTGAGGATGACGTTCTTTAAAAACATTCTAAAAATGTTTTGTGATAACCTCCTTAAATTGTTCAGTGACGACATTGCTTGAACGTTATGCCCTAATGTTCTTGAAAACATTCTCAGTGGGAAGTCTTCGTTAAGTTCCTTGAATGGTTCGAGGATAACGTTCTCTAAAAACATTCTAAAAATGTTATGTGATAACCCCCTTAAAATGTTCAGTGACAAGATTGCTTGTTACGCCCTAATGTTCTTGAAAACGTTCTCAGTGGGAAGTTTTTGTTTAGTTCCCAGAATGTTTGAGGATGACGTTCTTTAAAAACATACTAAAAATGATTTGTGATAACCTTCTTAAAATGTTCAGTGACAACATTGCTTGGACGTTATGCCCTAATGTTCTTGAAAACGTTCTCAGTGGGAAGTTTTCGTTAAGTTCACTCAATGTTTCGAGGTTAATTTTCTCTAAAAACATTCAAAAAATGTTTTGTTATAACCTCCTTAAAATATTCAGTGAGGACATTTCTTGAACTTTATGCCCGAATGTTCTTGAAAACGTTCTCAGTGGGAAGTTTTCGTTAAGTTCTCAGAATGTTTGAGGATAATGTTCTTTAAAAACATTCTAAAAATGTTTTGTGATAATCTCTTAAAAATGTTCAGTGACAACATTGCTCGACCGTCGTGCCCTTAAGTTCTTGAAAACGTTTTCAGCGGGAAGTTTTCGTTACGTTCGCAGAATGTTTGAGGATAACGTTCTCTAAGAACATTCCAAAAATGTTTTCTGATAACCTCCTTAAAATGTTCAGTGACAACATTGATTGTTATGCCCTAATGTTCTTGAAAACGTTCTCAGTGGGAAGTTTTCATTAAGTTCCCAGAATGTTAGAGGATAACGTTCTTTGAAAACATTCTAAAAATGTTTTGTGATAACCTCCTTAAAATGTTCAGTGACAACATTGCTTGGACGTTATGCCCTAATGTTCTTGAAAACGTTCTCAGTGGGAAGTTTTCGTTAAATTCACTGAATGTTTCGAGGATAATTTTCTCTAAAAACATTCCAAAAATGTTTTGTTATAACCTCCTTAAAATATTCAGTGAGGACATTTCTTGAACTTTATGCCCGAATGTTCTTGAAAACGTTCTCAGTGGGATGTTTTCGTTAAGTTTCCTGAATGTTTCGAAGATAACGTTCTCTAAAAACATTCTAAAAATGTTTTGTGATAACCTCCTTAAAATGTTCAGCGACAAGATTGCTTGTTACGCCCTAATGTTCTTGAAAACATTCTCAGCGGGAAGATTTTGTTAACTTCCCAGAATGTTAGAGGATAACGTTCTCTAAAAACATTCGAAAAATGTTTTGTGATAACCTCCTTAAAATGTTCAGTGACGACATTTCTTGAACGTTATGCTCCAATGTTCTTGAAAACGTTCTCGGTGGAAGTTTTCGTTAAGTTCCCTGAATGTATGAGGATGACGTTCTTTAAAAACATTCTAAAAATGTTTTGTGATAACCTCCTTAAATTGTTCAGTGACGACATTGCTTGAACGTTATGCCCTAATGTTCTTGAAAACATTCTCAATGGGAAGTCTTCGTTAAGTTCCTTGAAGGGTTCGAGGATAACATTCTCTAAAAACATTCCAAAAATCTTATGTGATAACCTCCTTAAAATGTTCAGTGACAAGATTGCTTGTTACGCCCTAATCTTCTTGAAAACATTCTCAGCGGGAAGTTTTTGTTAAGTTCCCAGAATGTTTGAGGATAACGTTCTCTAAAAAGATTCCAAAAATGTTTTGTGATAACCTCCTTAAAATGTTCTGTCCTTGAAAACGTTCTCAGTGGGAAGTTTTTGTTAAGTTCCCTGAATTTTTTTCAAGGATATTGTTCTCTAAAAACATTCCAGAAATGTTTTGTGATAACCTCCTTAAAATGTTCAGTGACAAGATTGCTTGTTACGCCCTAATGTTGTTGAAAACATTCTCAGTGGGAAGTTTTCGTTAAGTTCCCAGAATGTTTGAGGATGACGTTCTTTAAAAACATTCTAAAAATGTTTTGTGATACCGCCTTAAAATGTTCAGTGACAACATTGCTTGAACGTTATGCCCTGATGTTCTTGAAAACATTCTCAGCGGGAAGTTTTCCTTAAGTTCCCAGATTGTCTGAGGACAACGTTCTCTAAAAACATTTCAAAAATATTTTGTGATAACCTCCTTTAAATGTTCTGTTCTTGAAAACGTTCTCAGTGGGAAGTTTTCGTTAAGTTCCCAGAATGTTTGAGGATAACGTTCTTTAAAAACATTCTAAATATGTTTTGTGATAAGCTCCTTAAAATGTTCAGTGACAAGATTGCTTGTTACGCCCTAATGTTCTTCACAACGTTCTCAGTGGGAAGTTTTCGTTAAGTTCCCTGAATGTTTCCAGGATAACGTTCTCTAAACACATTCCAAAAATGTTTTGTGATAACCTCCTTAAAATGTTCAGTGACAAGAGTGCTTGTTACGCCCTAATGTTCTTGAAAACGTTCTCAGTGGGAAGTTTTCGTTAAGTTCCCAGAATGTTCGAGAATAACTTTCTCTAAAAAGATTCCAAAAATGATTTGTGATAACCTCCTTAAAATGTTCTGTTCTTGAAAACGTTCTCAGTGGGAAGTTTTTGTTAAGTTCCCTGAATGTTTCAAGGATAATATTCTCTAAAAATATTCCAAAAATGTTTTGTGATAAGCTCCTTTAAATGTTCAGTGACAACATTGATTGTTATGCCCTAATGTTCTTGAAAACGTTCTCAGTGGGAAGTTTTCATTAAGTTCCCTGAATGTTTCGAGGATAACGTTCTCTAAAAACATTCCAAAATTGTTTTGTGATAACTTCCTTAAAATGTTCAGTGACAAGATTGCTTGTTACGCCCTAATGTTCTTGAAAATGTTCTCAGTGGGAAGTTTTCGTTAAGTTCCCAGAATGTTCGAGGATAACGTTCTCTAAAAAGATTCCAAAAATGTGTTGTGATAACCTCCTTAAAATGTTCAGTGACAGCATTGCTTGACCGTTATGCCCTAATGTTCTTGAAAACGTTCTCAGTGGGAAGTTTTCGTTAAGTTCCCTGAATGTTTCGAGGATAACGTTCTCTAAAAACATTCCAAAAAATGTTTTGTGATAACCTCCTTAAAATGTTCTGTTCTTCAAAACGTTCTCAGTGGGAAGTTTTCGTTAAGTTCCCTGAATGTTTCGAGGATAATGTTCTCTAAAAACATTCCAAAAATGTTTTGTGATAAGCTCCTTAAAATGTTCAGTGACAAGATTGCTTGTTACGCCCTAATGTTCTTCACAACGTTCTCAGTGGGAAGTTTTTGTTAAGTTCCCAGAATGTTTGAGGATGACGGTCTTTAAAAACATTCTAAAAATGTTTTGTGATAACCTTCTTAAAATGTTCAGTGACAAGATTGCTCAGTGACAAGATTGCTTGTTACGCCCTAATGTTCAGTGACGACATTGCTTGAACGTTATGCCCTAATGTTCTTGAAAACGTTCTCAGTGGGATGTTTTCGTTAAGATCCCAGAATGTTCGAGGATAACTGTGACAAAGTGGGTGAGACCACACCATTTGTCCCGGTACATTTCATTTCTATTTGAGTTAGTATGATTCAATATTATGCAGATACATTCGATCCCGGGTTTGGTTTGAGTTTGCAGTATATAAGTGCAGATCATTTACATCAACAGGTACGGATAAATAAAACACAGACAAGTAATGTTAAGTTAAATAAGTTTATTGGTTTAATCCAGTTTATGTGCAATTAAGTAACTTTTACAGATGTATTGTTTTGTTGCTTTTGTTTCATACTCACCATGTGGTCCAGTGGCAAAAGGATTAAGAGTTCATTACTTCCTGCTTTTATAACCTGGATTAGAGTTCTCAACGGGTCGGGCCGGCCCGACAAACCCGACCAGACCTGCAGGTTCGGGTCGGGTTCGGGCCGAAAAGATGCGCAAATGAGCCGGGTCGTGTCGGGCCTCGGGCTTCCTTTTTCATAAAACACATTTCATAAAACACACTTCTTGCAGGTTGTAAATTATATATTGTTTGTTGTGAATCATCGCTGTTCACATGTGGTGAAAAGTGAGTCTGGCTGCCTGCTTCATGGGGAGGGGCAGACGCAGAACTGACGCCGCTGCGTGACGTATACTCGTGCCTATAGCCTGGCTGGAGAAGATGGAATTGGCTAAAAGTAAACTTGTCACAGGCGAATTGATTCTTGTTTTTCGAGGAGTGGGGAAATCGTCTGTTTCTGTCTCTCCGAATATTTTTTCCCACTGGTCGAAGCGCGGTGTCTTCTTTGCAGCGGGAGAGAGTGCTGCTGCTGACGTTGACGTAGCACCTGTCTCCTGGCTCGCGTCACCTTTCCGTCTGCTGTCTGTCTGATCATGATAACAAGTGTATGAGGAAAACAATTCAGGCGTGCGGGGGCCGGGTTCGGGCCGGGTTCGGGCAGACAATTCATGCTGGTGTGTCGGGCTGGGTCGGGTTCGGGCTTAAAACCGGCGGGCCGGGTCGGGTTGTAATTTTCAGGCCCGTTGAGAACTCTAACCTGGATGACATCATCAGTGAGGTCATCGGGCGGTACCATCTATGGTCTAATCATACACTAAGCTGTATTTCAGTCAAAAATGCTTTCTCGAGTGAAATTGTACTCATAGTGTCTCAAATTTACATGATTACAGTATCTAAACATGGTTTCAGTTGTTCTTTCATTCGTTTCAGTCAAAGGTGTTTTCTGGCCAAATTAAGCTTTTCAGAGCGCAAGAAGCTTGTTTTTGCCCTAATGATACACTAAGCTGTATTTCAGTCAAAAATGCTTTCTCAAGTGAAATTGTACTCAAAGTGTCTCAACTTAAAATGACTACAGTATTTAAACATGGTTTCAGTTGTTCTTTCAATTGTTTCAGTCAGAAGTGTTTTCTTGCCAAATTAAGCTTTTCAGAGCGCAAGAAGCTTGTTTTTGCCCTAATGATACACTAAGCTGTATTTCAGTTAAAAATGCTTTCTCAAGTGAAATTGTATTCAAAGTGTCTCAACTTTACATGATTACACTATCTAAACATGGTTTCGGTTGTTCTTTCATTCGTTTCAGTCAGAAGTGTTTTATGGCCAAATTAAGCTTTTCAGAGCGCCAGAAGCTTGTTTTGCCCTAATGATACACTAAAGTGTATTTCAGTCAAAAATGCTTTCTCAAGTAAAATTGTATTCAAAGTGTCTCAACTTTACATGATTACACTATCTAAACATGGTTTCAGTTGTTGTTGAACACTTCTGACTGAAAC
Organism: Diplodus sargus; assembly: GCA_903131615.1. Lineage (NCBI taxonomy): Eukaryota > Metazoa > Chordata > Actinopteri > Spariformes > Sparidae > Diplodus > Diplodus sargus. Next base: position 8,992 of record CAEMYA010000584.1, on the reverse strand, counting down.
GAATGAAAGAACAACTGAAACCATGTTTAAATACTGTAGTCAAATAAAAAGAAAGAAATATACACTACAAAATGTCTTCATCAAAGTCAGAGTCTGAGCTGGGGTAATGATCGGAGTCAGGAATGTAAAATGAGGTTGAATTTTGACGGTCATTGTTAACATTCACATGAACATATGTAGAGGATTGGAGCATCTTTTTGGTGAGTTTGTTAGACAGCCACTTCAACATGCAGGGAATTATGGTGCAGAGCAAAAAGAGAGTTACTACAACTGGGGTAATTATTGTTAAAAACCATGATGCCCATCCTTGGCTCCAAAGTTTTAACCAGGAAAACCATGAGTCATTTACAACTTGTGGGGGTTGAATGGCATCATGCATGTGTTTGATGATGTCAGTGATGTTCTCGTATTCATCAGGGACATAAAAACAACAGGAAACATTGAGCATTTTGCAAGTACCTCCTTTTTCAGCTAGAATGATATCGAGGGCAAGTCTGTGTTGAATAACTGCTGTTCTGATTGCAGACATTTCGGTATTTACTAGAGTAAAGGCTGCTTCGGTGTGGTTTGCTAAGGAGAGAACAGACCAGGCTATTCCATTAATTTTGTTTAATGCTGTAGTTGTTCCACCTCCTAAAAACAGAGACCAGCCAATATTAGCGCCTGGGGAAGTCCAGGGATCCGCCAACACATAACCATCAAATTTGGTAGGGACACCAATAGTATCTTGGTGAGTTTGAGAATGTATGGTAGATTGAATATTAATGGTAGTAGGCTTTTTATATAAGATTTCTGTGGAAGTTGTAACTACTGATGGGTGGCAACAACCAGACCACTGAATTGGCAAATTATGATAAGCTTTCCTACCGCAAGACCACATTATTACCGGTTGGGATGAAAGTTGTTTAAATGGACAGGCAAATCTTTTTAGCGTGTTGTTAGGCCATCTATAAGAACAATTATTTGATGCTGTAGTGTTTACAAATATTTTAGTTTGGCAACTTGACTGACCTAGATAAGGGCCGGATGGTGATGCTGAACAAACACAAGTCTCTGCATGTTGTAGAGAAACTTCAAATGCCATGTTAGTGGGAGTTGAATGTGAATCAGTACAGGTAATATTGGGGTGTGGAGTAATTGAAACATTATTCCTGATTTGTTGACCAGCAATTAATAATGTCATCATTACCAAAGGGACAGTGCACTTACCATGCCCTTTTGCCCCAGGATTCTTTCATGTGACCCTGTAACACAACATTGCTGTAAGGGGTTTTGCTTGCCATCTGGCTGCTAGAGCCTGACAAACCCAACAGTCACCAGGAATTTTCAACTCTTTTTTGTGTAATAGTGCTAGGGCACATGCGCTGTTGCCGGTACATTGTCTGAGGGCTCGTTGCACTGTGTCATCTTTGGAGTCAGTGGTGCTTAAATTGTCCGGATGATAATTGTCTTTCTCAGAGGTCGGTGGAATGGTCTTAAGTGAGGTGTCATATGAGTGTGGTGGCTTATTGACTATGACTCTGAGTTGTCTGTACATATCAGTGTTTGGATATTCGATTCCACACCAATATGTGCCTGCATCATTGGTTCTGACATCAGAGATGGTGATTTGGACTCCGTTGGAGCGTGGTATTTTTGTTATTGTGAAGCGGGGGTCTCCGTTTGGAGCAAGGTTTTCATTGCTGGCAGTTACCACCAGATGCCAATCACGCGGGCTGCAAGGGTCTCTGCATAAATATTTGTCATAATTGGCATAATATGCATGAACTTGTCCTGATCGCCAAATTTCAGGATAAACAGTGCAGGTGAATGTTGCATTTTGTCCTTTGGTCAGAGTGACAGTCTTGGCGGGTTTGTAGGTGTAAGCTTCTGTCAGCATCGCTGACCATGAAAGGAACAGGATCAGGTGGTGCATGATGCAGTTGAAAGAAAAGGGTTCTGTGCCTCTAATTGGTGTTTGTTGAATTCACAGAGTTATCCCTCGTGTTGTCCTCTCGTTGTTCGTTCTCGTGTTGTCCGAGTTGGCAGCTGAGTCCCTCTGTTGGTTCGGGAACCTTCCTGCAGTGGCTGGTGTGGATCCACGTTGTTCTTTCAGCAATCTTCACAGCGGTATGTGTTGTCAGGAGTACTTGGAATGGACCTCGCCAGCGTTTGGAATTCCAATGTTTCCTTCTCAGGTCCTTTATCATCACCCAGTCACCAGGCTGGAAGTCATGGAGCGCTCTGGAAGCTGGCAGTGGAAGGGCTGACTTCACCTTTGGTGAACCAATGGCAGGTTATGGTATCCAACATCTCCCCTTTTGACACATGGTCCAATCCATGTGTCAACTTTGCAAAGTGAGGAAAGAAATGTTTGGGTAGACATGGTTTGTTATCGGGCCCTTACCACACTGCTTCTTTCTGTGTGGCACCGCATCGTTTCCACAGCGTCTTTTCTTCTGGTGTGGCAAAGGTCTGTAATGCTTCGAGGAAGCTGGGTATGGAGGCTGGAGTTGAAACATACAAAGGATTAAGGATAATGGGTTGGAGTGCTGCTCTTTTTGCAGCAGTATCGGCTCTTGCGTTCCCTAGGGAGATGGGGTCAGAGTTGTTAGTATGAGCAGGACATTTACAAACAGCAATTGAGTTTGGGAGCAAAATGGCATCCAGAAGAGCTGCAACTTTGTCATGATTGAGAATGGGTTTTCCGTCAGATTTTAAGAATTGTCTGTGTTTCCACAGAGTGCCGAAATCGTGTACAACACCAAATGCATATCTGGAGTCAGTGTAAATAGTAACGGTTTTGTTTCTTGCCAGTTTGCATGCCTCTGTCAATCTGTTCTGCTGCTTGTGCAGAGTAGTGGGAAGGGAGTGAGTCTGAGACAAGAGTTTCATGGTTAGTGACAACAGCAAATCCTACTCTGTTATGGCCGGTTTGGGGGTCACGTGAGGCAGATCCATCTACAAAAACAACCAAATCAGGGTTAGTTAATGGGGTTTCTTGTAGATCTGGTCTTGGAGAGCAAACCTGTTGGAGGACAGCAACACAATTATGTTCCTGTCCGTCGTCAGGCGTAGGGAGGAGAGTGGCAGGGTTTAAAACATTGCATCTTTTGACAGTGATGTTAGACATTTCTAAAAGCACAGTGTTATATCTGAGCCATCTTGCTGTGGAGAGGTGAGAAGTTTTTTGGTCAAGTAAAATCATGGACACAGCATGTGGTACCAGGAGGGTTACATCAGAGTAACCCACAATGTCTCTGGATGCCATAACTGCCTTTTCTGCAGCAGCAACAGCTCTGAGACATCTTGGGAGGCCTGCAGCCACAGGATCTAGTTTGGAAGAAAAATAAGCTACTGGACGTAGTTTATTTCCGTGATCCTGTAACAAAACAGAAGTCATGTATCCATTTTTTTTCATCTACCGTTTGAGTAAACGGCCTGGTAGGGTCAGGTAGTCCCAAAGTTGGAGTGGTCTGTAAGGCAAGTTTTAGGTCGGTGAAAGATTGTTCTGCTTCAGGAGTCCATGTTATCTTATCTTGTGATTGCAACCTATTGCCATGAATGAGGGAGGCGAGTGGAGCCTCAAGAATGGCATAGTTTAAAATGAACTGTCGACAATAAGAGCACGTTCCAAGAAATGACATCATTTGTTTTTTTGTGATAGGTCTTGGAAGATTCTGAATTGCATCTGCTCTTTTTGGTGAGAGAGTTTTTCCTTCAGAAGTAATGACATGACCTAAGAAAACAACTTGTTCCTGGACAAATTGTAGTTTCGACAAGCTGGCTTTGTGACCACCTTAAGACAGATGTTTTTAGAGTTTGACTGTGTTGGTTTCGCATTGTTCCTTGATGGGACTGCAGATCATAAGGTCATCAACATACTGTAGTAAAGCACTACCTGGAGAGAGAACAAGAGATTCAAGGCTTTGTTTGAGAGCTTCATTGTAGATGGTGGGACTCTCACAATATCCTTGACACAAGCGAGTGAATGTGTATCCTCTTCCATTGAAGTTGAAAGCAAACCAAAATTGACTTTCTGGATGGACTGGAACACTGAAGAAAGCATTAGAAAGATCCACCACTGAAAAGAATTTCGCAGTTGGGGGAACTTGAGACAAGATGGTGTAAGGATTTGGAACATTTGGAGCTCTGGGTTGGTCTGCTGCATTAACTGCTTGCAGATCTTGAACAAAACGCCATTCTGTTGGTTGATTCTTATCTCTGATTTTTTTGACAGGGAACAAAGGGGTGCGTACTGGAGAGTCATCACAGGGGATAATTACTCCTGCTGCTTTAAGAGACTCAAAAACTGGCGTTAAGCCATCGATGGCTTCTTGTTTGAGTGGATATTGAGTCTTGCAAGGTCTAAAGTCAGATTTCGGAGTTATGACAACAGGTTCACAGTTTTTGATGAGGCCAACATCATACTTATTAATAGCCCACAGTGTCTTAGGGACTTCCTGTAGGGCGGTGATAGCTGCAGCTTGTTCTTCAGACAAAAAAGAAAAAAGATTTAGAAGTGCTTTCGGGTACCAGCTGGGTTGTTTTCGTAGTGTGCACAACAGATGTTAAACCTTTACAATAGCACTGCAGTGTTGGTGAAAAAAAATCGGTCGATCACATGTCTTTTGCCAATCGGCTGCGCGCTGACATGATTTTGTGAATGGGCCCAAATCTTCCCAGTTATCTGATGTGTGTTTTGCAAGTGTTATGTGTGGGACAGAATCAGTTATGGTGTACATGTTTGATTGAGCTGATGTGAGAGAGATTGATATAGCACATCTGTGTTGTGTCCAATATATGTGTGATAGTTTAGGCTTGTCAAATCTCTCTCTCAGCCAGCTTTTCTCAAATGGCTCATCAGGTTCTGGTGACACATGAGAGGTACAATGGAGATCCTCAAGTGGCATGAAATCAGTTGCAGTTTTTAAAACTGTCTTTTTGGCTTCTGTGACTAGTTCAGAAGAGACTGTTAGGTTCTGCAATTTCCATTGATATGCATAGAGCAAATTTTGGTGAACAAAGGAGTGTGAAAGACTTGGTTCCAAATCGGATAGTCTGTGAACTTTCACACCTTCTGGGGTTGAGATTAGGCAAAGGCCTAATTTGCACATTAAATCTCTTCCCATGAGATTAATGGGACAGACTTCAGAGAGTAAAAATGCATGTTTGAAATTTGTATATGTTCCATCCTCACATTTGAGTGGGACAGTAATGTTCTCTCTGATTGTTTGACCTGATGAACCAACAGAGTATACATGTTTTCCACTCAGTCTTGTGAGTTCTAGAGCTCTTATCACAGAATGTGTGGCTCCTGAATCAACTAAGAATACAACATCTTGTTCAGCAATGGTCAATGTATGTTTGGGAAACCTTTTGAAATGATCAGATGTGTATTGAACATATGTTAAAGCAATTGTGTCTGAGCTCTCAATAGATTGTGTGTTAATCTGCTCAACATGTGTGTGTGAGTGTGGTGCAGTACCTCCTTTTGGTTTCACATGTTGGTTGAGCCTATCAGCAGGAGTCCATCCCTCGCCGACAACCCCCGACCACCGTCAGTCTGATTTCTGTGGAAGTGATGATCTTGGTGTGAGACATTCACGTTTCCAATGTCCAGATTGGCCACAGCGGTAACAGATGTCATCGGGAAGTCTTCTTGCAGATCTGTTAGCATTGTTTTTCCAGTTGTTGTCTTGGCTGTGTATTCTTTGTCTGCGTTCACGCTGTGGTTGTCTGTAGTCCTGGACTGTGTTATACATGGTCATTGCTGCCATGTGAAGTTCCTTATGAGTTGTTTCTTCTTTTTTCTTTTTCTTATGGAGTAATTGGTCAGAGGCGTGTACTGCATGTCTGCGAAGTTCTGACAGGCGTGCATCATTCCAACCAATGCAGGAGTTTTTAACAGATAAGGCAATGTCTGGTTTTAGTCCGTTTAAGAAGCAATTGCAGAGATGAATTTTCCCACACATCTGGAGTATTGCTTGATTCATCACATGTAAGGCCACTGTATGTGACGAATACTTCCGTCAGGCGAGTGAGGTATTCATTAGGATTTTCATCATCTTTTTGTTTGCATGCAGTGATCTTCTCCATGTTAATTTCTACAGGGAAGGCTTCAATGAAGGTGTTACAGAGTAGTTGGACAATATCTCTGTAATGGGCATTAGACTCATCGTCCCAGGTGATGTGTTTACAGCGGATATCTGCATTTGGGAATTTTCCAGATATCTTTTGCCAGTCCGTTGGTTTCATTTTGGTGATGAGGAGTCTTTTTAGTTCGTTTGTGGTTGGTTTAAACTCTTGACAAAAGGTGGAAAATTGTTCAGCAAACACTTTACCGGATGCCGTAGGATTGGGCAGATGTTGAGAGGCTGCTGTGATGTCAGCAGAAGTCCATGCACGGAAAACCAATGTTGCACCTTCTGGTCCAGAAACTTCAACCATAGGCATGTTGAAGGTTGCATCTTGATTCGGATGACGTAGTCTATGTGCGATTGGAGAAGGTGGTTTGTCTGAAGAATTTGTTGTTGGAACAGGCGCATCAGAATGAGCTGCTCCCGAACTTGTTTGTTGTGTCATGCTGAAGGGGTCTGTTCCTCTTCCCTCATCAGCTGTAGCGTTGTATGGTGGTGGAGCTGAAGGACGGGAGGGTGGGTTGCCGTCGAGGTCAGGATCCAGCTTCAAAGCCGCCAACTGTGGAAACAAAGAGGAAGAAACCTGCGAGTCTGATGTTCTTTGTGTGTGTAAATCTTGTTTTTCATTGGTTTCAGTTGTTTCGTGTGAAAAAGGAAGTTGTTTCTGCATTATTCTCCTATTTCTTGCAGCTGCTTCCGTTTTCCACATCAGTAAACATTCTCTTTGATCTTCTATAGTTTCCAATTTTTTTACAGATAATTTCTTTGTCCTTCTCATGTCTAGTTCTTTTTCGTTTAGTTTTTCCTCTAATAGTAATATAGTTTTTAAACTGAGAGATCCCCCTATTGGGAATCCAAACTCAGCTGTCCAGACATTTAGATATTTTAGAGTTTTATCCCCATATTTCTTTCTCATTATATCCACAATTGCCCCCTCTGGAGGTCCCGCCTCAACAGAGCCTTTACTCCCCATTCCAGCTGGGCAGGTCGTGCACGATAATTTCAATACAGACGTCTCCGTAAGGACCACTTCGTTACTTATATCAATGTAATGAAATATTAATACAACCCTCACAAGTGATAAAAGCGAAACCCAAAGTATTTAAACTTTGATCCCTGAGTCATAGACTCAAATACAATTGTGGATAAAACGAAAATTAGAAATATTATGTCAAATTAAATCCCAAATTTTAAAAAGAAAGGAGTTAGAATGTCAATATTTCAATGCTCACCAGATATATTTCGCTGACTTATTGTTCGCAGAATTCCAGCGGGGACGATCTGGGGCGTTTGTGGTCAGTCCTCCCTCAGAAGAGATTAAGAGATCGAGGCTGGAAAGTTTTTCTTTTCCAGGATGGCCTATCCCTGTCCGCGTTCCGTCCCGGACGATCACCTGAGGAATCCCACTTCTGACACCAAATTGTCGTGGAAATTTTCTGCTCTTGGTCAAGAATGAAATAGAGAGTTCTTGCCGGCCGACAAAGTATATTTTCTTTGCAAAGAAAAGGTCAATCAACATGCGAGCGGTTCCAAATGAAGAAAGACCCTGAGCATCAGGAAACTTGAACATTTATACCTTAGGGAAAGCCCACCCCTTGAATGTGTATTACATCCTTTGTCTACTGTGGGGTTGGCCCCCTCCTCAGGGTGTCTTTTTACACTCTTGTTTCTCACAGGTACCAGCCCCGACATCCTGTAGTATGATCAAGAGGTCTAGTCAAACATTCACACTCCTGCAGACATCTCCTACAGCTCCTACAGACATCCTGCAGTATAATTAAGGGGTCTAATCAACACAGTTTAGAATGCAAAAGGGTTTGAATACACATGAGAAAGTGAGTGGTAGGATGTCTTTGAAACTTAAAATGCAATTACAAGGATTAGACATTGAAATACACAAATGGGTAGCAAAGAAGAAAAGAGATCTGATATCTTGGGGGAAAAGCAGGGTGTGGAGGCGTCTCAAGGAAAAAGTAATATTCAATATTCAAAATTTACCACTACAACTGAAATACAGCTTAGTGTATCATTAGGGCAAAAACAAGCTTGTAGCTCTCTGAAAAGCTTAATTTGGCCAAAAAACACTTCTGACTAAAACGAATGAAAGAACACCTGAAACCATGTTTAGATAGTGTAATCATGTAAAGTTGAGACACTTTGAATAAAATTTCACTTGAGAAGGTATTTTTTGACTGAAATACAGCTTAGTGTATCATTAGGGCAAAAACAAGCTTCGAGCGCTCTTGAAAAGCTTAATTTGGCCATAAAACACTTCCGACTGAAACGAATCAAAGAACAACTGAAACCATGTTTAGATAGTGTAATCATGTAAAGTTGAGACGTGTGTACATATCTCGTGTGTGTGTGTATATATCTCGTGTGTGTATATATCTTGTGTGTGTGTGTGTGTATATATCTCTGTGTGTGTATGAGTATATTTCTCGTGTGTGTGTGTATATATATCTCGTCTGTGTGTATATATCTTGTGTGTGTGTATGTGTATATATCTTGTATGTGTGTATATATATCTCGTGTGTGTATATATCTCGTGTGTGTATGTGTATATATCTCGTGTGTGCGTGTATATATCTCGTGTGTGTATATATCGCGTGTGTGTATATATCTTGTGTGTGTATATATCTCGTGTGTGTATATGTCTCGTGTGTTTGTGTGTGTGTATATATATCTTATGTGTATATATCTTGAGTGTATGTATATACCTCGTGTGTGTATATATATCTCGTGTGTGTGTATATATCTCCTGTGTGTGTATATATCTTGTGTGTGTATATATCTCGTGTGTGTATACATCTCGTGTGTGTGTATATATCTTGTGTGTTTGTGTGTGTATATATATCTCGTGTGTGTGTGTA
>CAEMYA010000583.1:40805-57154 GCA_903131615.1 Diplodus sargus | reverse complement strand
CTTTACCCGCTGAGTCATTATATCAGCATTAATGATGATTATTGATCAGAAATCTCATCCTGTTCATGTTTTGTGAAAGTAACAATAGTCATCTTTACAATATTGATATCACAGTTGGTCCTATCTGGTCAAACATATTCAGATATTTGATTTTGTGGCTCGTCCAACACTTCTGAAGTTCTTTTGAGGATATTTTGAAATTATCCAGTTTCATATCTTATATCAGGATGTGTTTAAGGTCGTACCTCGCAGCTCTAATCTGAAGTAATCCAACACAACTGTTCTGTAACTTCAATAATTTATAATTCCAGCAATATTATATAATCTTATAAATCATAACTCAACAGTACTGAAAGTGATTTATTGTGTCAGTGAGTTAAAACCTGTGATGATGTTTAATGACTCATGTTGTTATTATCTCTCATCATAACTCATCACTTCAGATCAGCGTCATGTCAGATTATCTTCTGTTTCCTCTTCTACTCACTCAGCAGCTCAGATTCTGTTTGTCTGTTCTGATCCAGTTCTGTCAGTCGGGTCCATCAGTTCCTCCACAGTTACACCTCGTAGTTATTATGTGCTGAACAACCAGCTCAGCTGTGTGTGACACTCAGTTTGTGTGCTGTGATTATTTCAGTGTGTGGATGTGGAAGATTCACTTTTATGATGAAATTTAAATTAAACTAAAGATTTCTGCAGTTTGATACACAAACTTCTCAGTGAGCATCATAACTGTCCTCAGATGTTTCCTCTGAAATATATTTACTGTAAACAGAGTGAGTGTAATACTGTGAATCTAACTGCATATCACATACAGCACATAGAGAGTTAATGATTAATAAAAGTTGTACATCGTCACAAAGACAATAATTAATGATGTTCATGCTCCTAAAAGGTGAATTCAGACTGAACACAAAGTTATTTTCTGTCTCTATTTGATCTTTTTTGTTCAACACAAACAGTCAGTGTAGCAACCATCAAACGATGTAGATGTAGATGCTTTCAGGTCAGTCTGAGCAAAAGATAAAGTAAGATGTGTTAATACACCGCTTAGTATGATCTCACCATTGACGGCATATATCTCAGCTTCAGTCTGATGGTTGATTTCCTCCTGAGTGATGACACAGTGGAAGGCGTCGGTCTTGGTCACAGCAGCTTGGAGAACGATGTCGTAGTGGCCTCCACTTTCTGTTTCCGTCTGATCTTTAACAGGAAGGATGTTTCCAGAACTGTCCTTCCACTCGACTTTAGGTTTTGGAGAAGCACCAAGAACTTTACACTGCAGCACCGTCCCTTCATCTGTTTTAATAATTGTGACAGACGGCTTGGAAGCTGCACCTGTGAACATAACAGAAAAGATAAGATTAGTTTTAATTACAGCATCAGAAATGTGATGTTTGGATGTTTTTTGTTCATCACGTCTCTGCTTGTTGATCAGAGCGAGTTTAAGATGAAAGAAAAACACAAGAAACCAAACAGTGATAAAAAGCACGATGAGGCTCAGTTACAGCTCGCAGCATTCTTCAACACAGGATCATATTTCACACACATTTAACTTCTGCTGAGAGTTTCTAACTATTTACACTTTTTCTGACTCCCATCATGACAGAAACACATCAACAGTGAAGACTTTACAGCAGCTCCTCAACTTTAAACATTTGTTGTGCGTCATGTGAACTTTGTTTCTATTTACATGAAATAATAAAGAAAATGTGTTCTGAAATGTGAAACAGGATCATTAACAGCTCGTCTCCTTCTGTTAACATAGTTTGGGTGTGGACACTTTAATAGGAACACCTGTACAATCTAAAGTAGGCTGAGCAACATAAACAATATAAACTGTGATCATGATATGAGAATATATATTGTTTTAGATATTTGATATTCTCACATGGTGAAAAATCAAAACTGTTTCCTGGTTTAAAGGCTCATTACAGTAAAGTGACGTCATGTTCTGAACTCACCGACTGTTTACATCTCATACTCTCTTTACTCTCTAAGTCATTATATCATGATGATTTTTGATCATTGTGTTAATATTTTGTTAAAGTATCTATAGTCATCTCTACAATATTGTCATATTGTCCTATTTGGGCAAACATATTGTGATATTTGATTTTGTGGCCAAGCCTGAACATTAATGAAGTGCTTTTGAGAAATTTTTAAATATCGAGTTACATATCCAAAAATAATAATTTTAAGGTCGTACCTCGCAGCTCTAATCTGAAGTAATCCAACACAACTGTTCAGACTGTAACTTCACTTTTAAGATGAATTAACGTTCAGTTTCTGTCGACACCATCATTGAGGTGTTAATGATAGAAAATCTTCATCACTGAGCTCGTAGTTACTGAATGTGTTGAACTGGACTGTATTATATTCAGAAGTGTTTCTTATATTCTGACTCGTCATGTTTGTTAACAGGGAGGACAGAATAATAGAAACACCTCTCAGCGTGATGTAGTTCAGTACAACACCACCTTTAACTGTGACCTCAGTAATAAACACACAGTTTCATCTACACAGTTCAGACAAAGGCAACACAAAGTGAACATTATGAAGTTCATGAAAACAGAATTAGTGGCAGAGCTGCTGTATCAAATTACAATATATACATAAACATATTTATATTACTGTACATACAGTATATATGTGATCTAAAGTGTGAACACTGTGTTCAAACCTGCAGCTGTTTATTCTCTATAGAACGTCTCAGTGACGATACTCTGCTCTGATACCTGCGTTGTACATTTATCCTTCTGTCCTGCTGAACGTGTCACACTGTTTATATCTCAGTGTCTTCATCCCTCACAGCTTATTATGTTTATTACACCTGTACATACTGAATGTACACAATCTGCTCACAGCTGCTTTTTACACCTCTGGTTGGAAGTTAAAATGAATTTCTTTGTCTCATTAAATTCCTTTACTTCATCAGAAATCTGATAGAGTGTACAGGTACCTGATAAAGTGAGAGTATCTGTACTCTGCTTGTATATACAGTTTAAATTGTGAAGAACTGAAAAGCACAATACAAACCTCCATCCGTGTTTGACAGTATGAAGGTTCAAACATTTTTAACATTTCAAATGTTTTAACTTCTTCCAGTTTGAGGCAGATTCTGACAGATGCACATTTCTGCAAAATGTTATGAGCTACAGTTAAAAAACTGTTATAAAAAAAGAAAGACAGAATGTGTCAAAGGTAACACACCTGATGTGTCACCAGGACTGAACTGTGTTACTAAGAAATATTTTTAACTGCTTTATTTTTATAGTTTAATGATTTCAGGGTGGACTAAATATTAGAAACTAGGGCTCTCAGGCGATTAAAAAAAAAATCTAATTAATTACAGGATTTGTAATTAATAAATCTAATTAATCGCATTTTAATCTCATATCTGCTAAAGGTACCCAAATAAAGAATTCAAATTCTAGGACATTACAAAATTGTATTGCATGACTAATCAATTGAATACACTAAGAAGAGAAGAACTTGCCGTTGTAAGAAATTACATAGTCTTCCTGTTTGTGATCCAGTGTGCTGTAAAGACAGAAGGAGACTGTCACATTGTTTGAGGTGTAAAAAGAAGCCACAGGTGGTCACATCCCCCACATGGAGGGGGGTTAGATTAGATAAAATGACATTTGCTGTCCCTACATTTACATCTGGGTTTACATCAAAGGGTCACTGTCCTGGGAACAGGAACATCAAAGAAGCATTTGTAACACTGTAATGAAAAGAAACTGTTTTTGTTTTAACTGAAGGTAACCTCCTTCTCTCCTGACTGTACTTAAGGGATATCAATTTTGAGTTCGTCAGAAGAACGCTCTTGCCTTCTTCTCCACGCTGCGTGAATAAACGAGATCTGATTCATTACGCTGAAGTCTGAAGTTCTTCGGAGACTTAGCAACTCTCTACCTCAGAAAGGAGAATTTCCACTACACCGTTCAAAGGCCCGAGCAACGATATGCTCGCCTCGCTCCCCTGAGTCGTCCATGTCTGTTGTCACCTGCTTTGACTAGCGACTAGGGCTGTAACGATACACCAAACTCACGATTCTGTTTGTATCACGACTTTTGACCCACGGTTCGATACAAACCTCGATTTTTTTTCTTTCTAAATTAAACATGTTGTTTATGTAACATTTCATTAACTTATGTATATGATACTTGTCTGATAGTATCAGAGGTGCAGTATTGCGGAGGGCGTGTCTATCTGATGGTCTGTTAACTGCACAGATCCCTCACTCAACTTAATACAGAGAAATGTCCCACAAAACAACGTTACAGAACCAAACTAAGGTAACGTAGTAACTGTAACTGTCTTTGGCAACAAGTTAAAAATATCACAGCTGTACGTGGAGAAGCGTCCTTCCTCCCGCCCGTCCTACATACTCCTCGTCACATTTCTGCCCAATAAACAGCGTCTGTCACCGGCAAAAACACTTTACCTCACCGAGTGTTTCTGATGAAAAAAAATCTCCGTGACGGTCAGCCCTCCGGACCGAGACTTCAGTGAACTTTACCCCGGAAGACAGTCTCCGTCGGTTTTGATTGACAGGGAGGGGAGACACCGGGGAAACCCCTTGAAAACACACACACGTCATCATCATGACGTGTGCCGTCAAGTCTCTTTAGGAGCTGCAGCGCTGGCTTTCTGTGTGTTGCACAGCGGTTCGTCTTTATAGCGATGTTTCGCTCTGTGTGAACGAACAACTGCGGAGAATTGGCGAACGACCGCTGCGGTGTAAATGTGGTTACAGCTCATAGGGCTGATCTGGACTGGAAGTTGTGTCGCGATTCTGTCTTCTCACAGTGCGAGACAGGTTCGTGGATCTGGTTGTCGCCATTTCAGCTTCGGTACGTGTGTAGTTACAGCCCGACTAGTGACGCAGGTGGGAAGTGACGAACATGTCCGGACAAGTTTCTCGGTGCATACGGATCATTCAATGAACCAAATTTAAAATGCTGGCGCATTGAATTGCCACTCAGAATCTCAGAATTAATTGCGTTAATTTTTATAACGCGTTAATTTGCAGTGTAATTAATTAATCTAATTAACGCGTTAAACTGACTGCCCTATTAGAAACACCTCTCAATATCCCGACACACCACACACAGTGCAATTCAAAACTAACACAAACTAACAATGAGACTGAATCAGAAACAGCTCTGCAGATGTTAGTGTGTTGAATGATACTGAGGCCTGTGGAGCTGATGACAGCCATTTACTGTTAGTGAGAGGTGGAGAGTGACGTCATCACAATCAGGACTCACCTAATGTTGCGACACCTGTACAATCTAAAGCAGGGCTGAGCAACATATGTAATATAAACTGTTATAGATAGATAGATAGATAGATAGATAGATAGATAGATGGAATAAAATGCTTAACTAGTTATGAAATAAAAGTAAATATTGTGGTCAATAAAATAAAATGCTGAGGTAATTGGAACATAAGGTGCAGGTTTATGTACTAATATAACTAGTGCAGTGCCCGTAGGAATTATGTGTTCCTATAGAAAAGTGGGAGGTTAAGAAGCATTTTCACTGATGGCCAAATGAGGCTGTTTGGAACATCGGGGATATTTAGGTTTGCTGTGAAATCTGATATTTCAGGGTATAATTGGTCGTTTTTGACTATTTTTGATTTTGCCATTATATTTCACCTTAAAAACTATTTACTTGGTGTGATTATTTTCAGCACAACCTCACATGTGTGACTGTACAGTTATTTTTTCATTTTTACATATTGTATTAACACAATAGACCTTAAAACACAAAAAAATACCATAAAATCTGAGTAGAAAAAGTTATTTTTTACTGTGAAAACCACAAATATGTTTAACAAACCATTTTTTAATTACTTACAATGCAAATATAAATTGTTGTTTGCTGAATATGTGCATACATTATAAAAATTTACAAAGTTCTGTGTAACTATTTACATTTAAATGCAGGCAATGCTCAGGTCTGCCTGAGATCCCTCCAGCTGAATGAAGAGCTGCACTGCCTGCTTCAAATTCAGCTTCTTCTGTTTTGACTCATTAAACAAAAAACCGACTCCACTACACACTAAACACACGACACCAAACACTACTTATACCATGGTCTGGGGGAATACTCGATTCTGATTGGCTGAAGGGTGTGCATTAACCCCGGATATATGGACACCTACTAAGTAGTTCCAGCAGAGACGTTCTACTATTGTAGAGACAGATCACTCTGATCATTTTGAATGGGGAAATCTGCGACGCCAAAGATAGCGCATATCCCGCCATTTTCACCATCAGCCAATCACCTGTGTTGTCACAGCCGAACCGGGAAACTTATAGCCCAATCATGTTGTTTCACCAGCGCATGCGCACAAGTAGTTTTTACGACATCCGCTTGTTTCTTAATGTGTGTCGTGGGCTTGAGATCTGCAGTGACTGGCTCTAATGCGCATGTCACTGTGATAGCTCCGGTGGACTATGCTCCAGAATGTATAAAGCATTTATGAAATAATTTATTCACGGTATCATTGCAGTCCAAACAAATGCGAAGTCGCACACCACTGAACCAAACGGCAGCCATGTTGAAACTCTCAGGTCATTCTGATCCTGATCCGCAGAGATATTTGAGGCACAGACAGACAGACAGACAGACAGAGATTCCTTGCTTTTATAGAGAGATATAAAGCACAGTAGCTGTGTGTGTGTTTTGTTATGTGAGCGTTGTGAAGTCTGATGGCAGCAGGTGGGAATGATTTCCTGCCGTTCCTTCAGGCAGCAGGTTGAATGAGTCTGCTGCTGAAGCTGCTCTTCAGCTTGTCCAGAGTGTTGTGGAGGCTGAGAGAGACCGTCCATGATTGTCAGCAGTTTCACCAGCATCCTGTTCTCCACCACCTCCTCCAGGGTGACGAGCTCAGAGCCAACAACAGACCCATGATATGAGACTATATATTGTCTTAGAAATCTAAAATTCTCACATGGTGATATATCTCAACTGTTGTCTTTTCCTGGTTTTAAGGGCTCATGAAAGCGAAGTCATGTTCTGAGCTCACAAGACTGTTTACTTGTTCTATTTTATATATATATATATATATATTATTTTACAACTACTTGAGCATTTTATTGTATATAGTACTTTATTGTTTTTTTTATATAGTATATAGTACCAATTTCATTTTTATTCTTTATATTTACCCATACATTTTGATTGTATCTTTACTTGAATGTACTTACTTACTTACTTACTTGGGCTCAAGGCCCTGCCAGATGTGGATTCTGACCACTGAACTAAAGTCCATCTGGGACTCTGGAACCAGTCGCAGCAGTAAATGAGCGACATCTTTAACTGTTTAATGAAAGCACTCACCAACAACAAGCTCAATGATGGATGGTTGACCCGGCTGATGACGTGGGAAATCACAGCTGTAGGTCCCGCTGTCGGCCATCTTTGTATTTTGGATCTTTATGGAGGCGTTGCCGTTCTGCAGTTGATCTTCAAAATGTGAGACTCGACCTTTGAACTGCTCATCTTGACCTGGACGGCCGTTATTGTAATGAAGGCCTGAATCATACAGGAACACCTCCTTCTTCTCCTTCTGACCATCTTTCCTCCAGACAAACAGTTTTCCTGTGAGGTCCTCTGTGCTGATCAAACAGGGTAAAACTGCATCACCGTCTTCTCTCACGACCACTCTGACAGCTGGAAGATAAAAACATGTTACTCAGTATGTTAACATGCAGAGTCATCAGGAAACAAAGTCAGATAACAACTTTACACAACAAAAAGTCAAACACCTGTTTCCTCTAACATCATAGTTTTGGTTGTGTCGAGCTTGTACTGACATGTTTTAAGTATATTTAATCTTACAGTAAAGTTAATTATGTTTCTGTTATTAAGTTTTGTGTTTGAATGTTACAAAATGTGTTCAGCTGTGGAAACTGTTCATCTTTATAACACCAGCAGAAGTTGTAGTTTTATTCAAGTCAGAACTTTATTTATTGGACTGGATTCAAAGACACAACTAACCACCAAACTATCCTGTTCCACAGCTGAACACATTACAATACTATATTACTGTTGCTAATATATATAACTTATAATTCTAGCATTATCATATAATCTTATGAAAGATAACTCAACAGTCCTGAAAGTGATTTATTGTGTCAGAGTGAGTTAAAACCTGTGATGATGTTTAATGACTCATGTTGTTATTATCTCTCATCATAACTCATCACTTCAGATCAGCGTCATGTCAGATTATCTTCTGTTTCCTCTTCTACTCACTCAGCAGCTCAGATTCTGTTTGTCTGTTCTGATCCAGTTCTGTCAGTCGGGTCCATCAGTTCCTCCACAGTTACACCTCGTAGTTATTATGTGCTGAACAACCAGCTCAGCTGTGTGTGACACTCAGTTTGTGTGCTGTGATTCATTTCAGTGTGTGGATGCAGAAATCTTTGTTCAGTCAGCACATGTCTGTACATTGAACTTGTCCAGGTGTGAACTCACAGACAGTCGCTGTGAAGGATTTAAACAGTCAGCAGCAGAAGAGGCAGCTGTGGAGCTTCACTACAGGCCTCGTTTGTGGAAACTGCCTCTCAACTGGAAAGGAGCCACAAACTTCACAGAAAAGGAGGCTCAGAGTTCAGGAGCACTTTCAGTCTGAGCTCCTCAGTGGACCTGAGCCCGGTACCAACATCATTCTTTATGTCACTGAGAGAAAGATTCAGTGATGAAGATCCTGTGACATCAGAACCAGAAGCAGCTCCAGTGTGACTCCAGGAGACGGAGCTCAGATGTGTTTCAGGACTCAAAGTTTCTCTGATTCATCAACTAAATGAACACATGAATCAAGTGTCTGTGTTCAGATTGTAGTCATGTATCATCACACACAGAATAACAAACACACTGTGGCCACTTTATTAGGCACACATTAATAATCTGCTATAATCAGACACAACTGTTCTGACTCGAACTTTCATGATGAAATATAAAGTAAAATAAAGATTTCTGCAGTCTGATGCACAAACTTCTCAATGAGCATCATAACTGTCCTCAGATGTTTCCTCTGAAATATATTTACTGTAAACAGAGTGAGTGTAATACTGTGAATCTGACTGCATATCACATACAGCACATAGAGAGTTAATGATTAATGATGTTTGTGTTCCTAAAAGGTGAATTCAGACTGAATTCCAGCTGTTTGTGTCTCTGTTGGAAATATGTTGTTTAGTTCACTGTGTCTCCTGGTTCTGATCCAGTCTGAGAGGCTGTGACACTAATAACAACTTCACAGTGTGTTCTGGTGAAACAAACATTCTTCACTTTAACAAAATTCTTCCTTTTTACTTTTGGAAGTTAAATGTGACAGAATGTCAGGATTCGGCTGCAGCAGCTGTTTATAAATCTATTCCTGAGATTGTGGGTGAAGTTTAATCAATTCTTAGAATTTGAGGAGAATTTTACACTCAGTTTGAAACATTTTTGACTTGTGTAGGTGTAGATGCTTTGTGCTCAGTCTGAACAAAAGATAAAAGATAGAATGATCTCACCATTGACAGAAGCGTAGGTCTCAGCTTCAGCCTGATGGCTGATTTCTTCCTGAGTGACGACACAGCGGAAGTTGTCTGTCTTTGTTACAGCAGCTCGGAGGACGATGTTGTAGCTGCCTCCTCTTTGTGTTTCCTCCCAATCTTTAACAGGAAGGATGTTTCCAGAACTGTCCTTCCACTCCACCTTAGGTTCAGGAGAAGCACCAAGAACTTCACACTGCAGCACCATCCCATCATCTGTTTTAATTGTTTTGACAGACGGCTTTGAAGCACCTGTGAACATGATAGAAAAAAAGATGACATTAGTTTTAATTACAGCATCAGAAATGTGATGTTGGGATGTTGTATGTTCATCACGTCTCTGCTTGTTGATCAGAACGAGTTTAAGAAAAACACAAGAAACCAAAAAGTACTAAAAGCACGATGAGGCTCAGTTACAGCTCGCAGCATTCTTCAACACAGGATCATATTTCACACACATTTAACTTCTGCTGAGAGTTTCTAACTATTTACAACGCTTCTGCCTCCCATCATGACAGAAACACATCAACAGTGAAGACTTTACAGCAGCTCCTCAACTTTAAACAAATCAAACAGTACCTCTCAGTCCTAGACGCATTTAGTAGATTCTCTGGATATAAACTTAATCTTAGCCAAAGTGAAATGTTTACTGTTGATGGAAAGGTAAATGAAAATTCACTTCAACTTCAAAATTTCCATTTAGGGTTGTGAGCTCTGGCTCTGTTTATCTTGAAGTGTATGTTGCCAAAACATTGGACAATCTCTATAGGAAGCATTTTCTCTCTCTGCTCACAAAAATTAAACAAGATTTTGAGTTCTAATGGTCTCTACTAAATCTTTCTACATCTGCCAGAATCAATGCAATTAAATGAAAAATTTCCGCACTTTTTATATTTATTCCAATGCATTCAGATCTTCCTTCCTCTTTCGTTTTCCATAAAGTAGACAGTCTTGTTCTAGATTTTATGTGGAACAAGAAAACTCCTAGGTTGTTCTAAAATATGGACTCAATTTAGACGTCATTTTGGCCGCAAACACTTTCTATTGGGGCAAATCCTATTTTTCCCCCATCGTTATTGGACAGCACCTTCTCTATACGGGCTCGGCTGGGCATAAAAACTCTGAGAGACCTGTATGGTGATTGTATTTTTTCTTCTTTTCGACAACTGGTAAATCAATTTTCGCTTCCTATAGGACATTTTCAAGTTCAAAATTTTGTCCGTAGCTCATTCCCAGAATTCCCTGCTCTTCCTCAGCCCTCAGATTTTGAGATATTTCTGAAGCCTCTCTCTTCATTAATTGGGGCATTCTCTTCTATATTTGTAACCACAGTCCAGGCTCTTCTACTGTACCTAAAACAGTTTGGGAGACAGATCTGGGAGAGGTGATTCTAGATGATGTTTGGGAGGAGATTTTAAAGAGAGTGCACAAGTCTTCAATCTGTGCTGAACACGGCTTTATGCATGTCGAATCCTCCATCGAGCTCACTACACTAAAGCTCGCCTTGCAAACATTTCTGATACAGTGTGAACGATGCCAACGAGCCACAGCAAATTACTCACGTATGTTTTGGAGCTGTCCTACTTTGACTAGATTTTGGTCTGAGATCTTCAGCACATTATCCAGGTAACTGAAAGGGATGTGACTCTCAATGCCTTAACTGCCCTGTTTGGTGTCTGGCCTTTCCCACTCACTCTTTCTCCGGCTAAAAAGGACTTAATGGCATTCACAACTCTGCTAGCCAGGAGGTTGATACTGCTAAAATGGAAATCCCCAGAGTCACCTACATATACAAACTGGGCGAAGGAGGTGCTTTATTTTCTTAAATTAGAAAAAATCAGACTGACCCTGATTGGTAATGCTGTCTCATGTGAGAAGACCTGGAATCACTTCCTGTCTGATGTCAACAGCTAAGTTGTCTGATCACTGTGTTCTCTGCCAACTTAGATATTTGTTCTTCTTTATTGGTCCTTATTTATTATTATTATTATTTATTTATTTTATTTATTCATTCATCAATTTATTTACTTGTTTATCTATTTATTCTTTTTCTCTCTTCTTTTATCAAACCAACTTTTTTGTTTGTTTTTCTTTGCCTTGTAACACGTGTCCATCTGTTGGGGCTCGGTGCCAGAGGTGTGGTACCGGTTCTGTGGTAGGTTTCTATTTGTAATTACTGCTGTATGGAGAACTATTGATTTTTTTTATGATGTAAAACTCAATAAACACAAAAAATTCAAACATTAAAGGACGTCTCGTGAACTTTGCTGCTAAAGTAGGCTGAGCAACATAAACAATATAAACTGCTATCATGATATGAGAATATATATTGTTTTAGATATTTGATATTCTCACATGGTGAAATATCAAAACTGTTTCCTGGTTTTAAAGGCTCATTACAGTAAAGTGACGTCATGTTCTGAACTTTTCTTTTTTACTCTTTCAATTTGAGGTAGAATTTCACTCATATCGTGCCAGATGCACATTTCTGCTACATTTTATGAGCTAGAATTTAAAAACTGTGTCATAAAAATGGAAAGACTGGATGTGTCAAAGGTAACACACCTGATGTGTCATCAGGACTGAACTGTGTTACTAAGAAATATTTTAATCAAGCTGCCAATTTGTTGAAATGCTGCTTTATAGTCAACAAAGAATGTTAAAGATTTAACTGTCATGTTTTATTTTCTATAGTTTAATTATTTCAAGTGAGGGTGGACTAAATATTAGATACACCTTTCAGTATCCCAACACACCACACACAGTGCAATTTAAAACAGAAACTAACAACGAGACTGAATCAACATCACAAACAGCTCTGTAGATGTTAGTGTGTTGAATGATACTGAGGCCTGTGGAGCTGATGACAGCCATTTACTGTTAGTGAGAGGTGGAGAGTGACGTCATCACAATCAGGACTCACCTGGTTTTTCACCTGTTCTGTCTCTTAATGTTATAAGATGCGGAGGATGCAGGCGACCCGATATTTACGTGTAAAATTAATAAATAAAAATAAAACATATTTTCATGCTAACGTCAGAAGTCAACACACACATATTACACCTCATCTGAAAGCTCACAGGTTCGTTTTTATCAAAACATTCAGGAACCTGAAATAAAGATTTACGACATTACAACAGCAGCGTCTCACTTTACGGCAGTAAACAGTTAGCTACTTACTAGCTAGCCTGTGTAGCCACAGTTAAACTGTATTTATAGGTGTAAAAACAGACATTTATAGACGAACAGCGGCTCGTTTTAAAGACTAAAGTCCGGCCATTAAATCCAGCTCGGTTAAACGGAAGCGGAACTTAAAACCACCACAATAAAAGTCGATTGTGTCGCTCGTTTATTTTTAGCGCCGCTCGTCAAACTTTCCGAACAACTTCATTTTAATCAATTTAAAGTATTGACAAAAGATTTGACCAATGACGTTCAGTATCTCTGACATCAGTAAACGCCCCGGAACAAAACCAACCAATCAGCATCTTTCCACGACCTGAAGTGACGAACCTAACGGTCTCTTAACTCCATCAGCCAATCACAGGACAGCATCTGTACGCGAGCGCAACATGTGTGTTATTGACAGCTGCTCTCATCCAATGGGAAGTCAGCACCGTGAAAACACTCTGAGTTAGCAGCCAATTAAATCACCTGTGTGACCATATATGGAAGTGACTGTTGTCGGACTTCCTGTGGCAGCGGGACACCCACATAACAGAGAAACTGTATTTATATGTTTAAGGAGACATGATTCAATGATAATAAATATGTAAATCTTTATTTAAACACTCACAACATCTTTTTATCGTCCACTTTAACACTGAGGGACATTTTTCAGCATCTTAAAGGGATTTATTATCATCATTTGGTAACTTTGGAGAAGTTTTAGAGAGCTCTGTGGACATCTGCTGGAGATAATCTGTACTGCACTTTCTAAAATATCTCAGAGCCTCTTCTGTCTGTCAGCATCAAACTTGGTTCAGACATTTTAGACAAGTTGAGGGAGAGATCCTGAGAATTTCAGCCTGATGGACCAGATTATAACTTATTCAAATAATTTAAAAAATGAATTTAAACAGACAAATATATTAAAACTTTGACGTTTTCTCTGTTGAATAATTTACCAGTTCAACTCTCTCTGAGCTTTAAATCAGATCAACACACCTGATGAACCTCAGAGTGTTTGCTTTACAGTGATGTAGTGGACATGTATCAGCTGCTCCTGGTTTTTGTATTAAACTGTTTAAAATGTGTAAATATTAAGAGGCAGAGACGCACAAAATCAAAATGAACCCCAAGAGGTTAAGACTTGATCTGAAAAGCAAAACAAACACATGTTAGATAGTTTTGAAACAGACAGGTAAAACTGTGTAAAAGTCATATTTCATCTCCTACAGACGGCTGAAGCTTCATCGTACAGAGAGACATAATCTGCAGTGTGTCTCTGATATCAGCATGTTTGATACAGAGGTCGTCTCTCCAGATGTGGCTGCAGCTCTGTGGGCTCAAGGCCCTGCCAGATGTGGATTCTGACCACTGAACTAAAGTCCATCTTGCAACTTCTTTAACTGTTTAATGAAAGTACTCACCAACAACAAGCTCAATAATAAATGTTTGACTCGGCTGAAGACGTGGAAAAATGCAGCTGTAGATCCCGCCGTCTCCTTTCTCTGTTTTATGGATCTTTATGGAGGCGTTGCCATTCTTCAGTTGGTCTTCAAAAAATGAGACTCGATCTTTGAACTGCTTATCTTGACCTGTACGGCCGTTATTGTAATGAATGCCTGAATCATACAGGAACACCTCCTTCTTCTCCTTCTGACCATCTTTCTTCCAGTCAAACAGTTTTCCTTCGAGGTTCTCCTTGGTGCTGATCAAACAGGGTAAAACAGCATCACTGTCTTCATCCACGACCACTTTGACACCTGGAAGATAAAAACATGTTACTCAGTATGTTAACATGCAGAGTCATCAGGAAACAAAGTCAGATAACAACTTTACACAACAAAAACTCAAACACCTGTTTCCTCTGACATGATAGTTTTGGTTGTGTCGAGCTTGTACTATTATGATCAGGAGGTGTGGCCTCTTTGAGTGACAGGTACCCACAAGCTGTCTGCTGGGCTAATTGCACGATCAGACGAGAGTTGAGGAGGGACAGATGTTAGTCGCCTCTTTCACACAGAGAAGCTGCATTATCGCCACAGCGGCAGTTCACCAATTCTCCGCTGTTAGTTCACACAGAGTGAAGCATCTCCGCCTTAAAGACGAACCGCTGTGTAATTCACACAGAAATCCGGCGCTGCAGTTCCTAAAGAGACGTGACAGTACACGTGATGATGATGACATCGGTGTGTTTTCAAGGTGTTTCCATGTGCCCTCCTGTCAATCTAAACCCGCTGAAACCCGTTTACAATCACATGGGTGTTGTTATAATGTGTAGTGATTGAGATTCTGACCCACCAAACATCCTGGAAGTTGAGAAAGTTCAGTTTTTCGTGCTAAATTACATAATTAATTATTCGCCATCAGTAAACAGGACGCTGTCTGACTCACTTGGAGGCTGTTTTCTGGGGGAAAGTTCACTGAAGTCTCAGTCTGGAGGGCTGAGATTTTTTCCAACAGAAACAGTTGGTGAGTTAAAGCTTTTTTGCCAGTGAAAGACACAGTTTTTTCGGGCAGGAGGACAGACAGGAGGACAGACGCTTCCGTACAGCTGTGGTATTTTTTTCCTCATTTAAGTTTCCAAAGACAGTTACAGTTACTACGTTACTGTTGTTTGGTCCTGTAATGTTGCTTTCTGGGACATTTCTCTGTATTAAGTTGAGTGAAGGACCTGAGTAGTAATCAGACTGTACGATCGACACGCACTCGATACGTGCAGCCGGCTCATCTATTCACATTGGTTTGGTTGGTTAATAATGTGCCACTGATACGACCTCCAGAGGCGGATCAGCGCCTGAGAGAAGTTTCACTCCCAGCACCTCCGAGAAATTCACACGGAGGCGGAGAACTGGCGCAGGATCCCTGCATCCAAACAGCAGTGTGAATGGAGTTACTGTTTTAGATCAATGACAGACTGCAGACAGAGCTCACACACACACACACACACACACACACACACACACACACACACACACACACACACACACACACACACAGTTAAGTTCCCATCTGTTTGGGTGAATAAACCTGCAATCAAACTCAAGAGAATAACGTGAGCTGAAAGTTTCTTCTCTCTCTGTGTGAACTCTGACAGCTGGATCTCTGAGGTCGCTGCTCTCCAGTCATCATGAAGGAAACAAGAACCAGGAAACATTTTAACAACCTGTTGGTTTGACGGCTTTTATCATTTATCAGACGACGTCTCCTCACCCAGATTAAGTAAAACCACACAAACAGGTGTTACTACATTGTTGATAAAAAGTGTGAGTGGTAGAGAGAGACAAGACACACTGCTCTGGTTTTATATACATGTGGTGACTTAAAGTAATAAAAGAAACCTGACATCTCCAAATAAACACACAGTCACAAATGAATCCGTTTCCTGTTTCTTTCCTCTGTGACAGTAAACTGAATGTCTTTGTGTTGTGGGCAGAACAAGACACTTGAGGACGTCATCTTGGACATTGAGTTGTTGTTTTTTTGGTCTGAACAAACAAAGAGAAAGAGTTCTTAATAAACAGCAGTTTGCAGGAGCGAACATGAGCTTCAGATTTACTTTAAGCTGTTTCATTTGTATTTAAAAACTTTAGAGTGAAACAGATTTTATTTTATTTCA
>CAEMYA010000582.1:310011-321894 GCA_903131615.1 Diplodus sargus | reverse complement strand
GCCTTTTCTAGTTAGTGTGAATGCTGCAAGCATTCACACTATTGTTCTTCTGGAATTTCTTTTTATTATTCCTGCTTCCGTACGTTTTTCGGCAGGCTTCTTCTCCTTCAAATCTTGAGCTATTGAAACCATTCAAATATCAAAATATGCAGCTTTTTAAGGACATTAGTACTTGTATTTTTCCCATTTCTAACTATTATACTTTTGGAAATATTAAGCTTTTTATGCAAAATTTTTCCCATTCATCCTTATGGGGATTTTTTAAAATTTCATTCTGCTATAACTTCAGCATACCTTCAGCTATTCAAACCATTCAAATGTTAAAATTTTCGACCTTTTCAGCTCTTTCAACCCTCTGGTTTTCAGCTTTTCAACTTTTTCAGCAATCCAGCTTTTTCCAAAAAAAATTTAACATTGCCGCAGATGGGAAAAGCTTCAAATCCTCTTCAAAACTCATCGCCTTTCAACCTCTTTTTGCTCCTCATACATTGAGCGAGAGACACCATTCAAACTTTAAAGCACTCAGCAGATCTTGAACTGTTGGACCTGTATTCAGTTTTTAAAAATCTTGTACGGTCTTGAAATAATCGCAGTTTTAGTTTGAGCGACTTTTAGCCCGTCTTCTGCTTTTAATAAGGGTTGTGTATTGCGTCGGCTAGAGTGAGTGACATAGCCAACTGCCACAGCCAGAGTGAAGAGCTGCGTCGAAAAAAATGTTCAAACTTGTTTTCAGCTTGAGTTTGATCCCTCACCTTTTACTTGAGATAGACAATATATACATAGAAATGTAGGAAATCTTGTGGGCTTTCAGCTGATGGTCTCATTTCAGATGTAGGACTTACGGTTTTGGATCTAGAAGCCCGACAGCAACTCTCGCTGCTGTCCCATAAGCCGCAATGTTAATTTTGAGCCTAATTTTCCGGAAAATAGCAGACGGTACCTGATTTGTCTCTCGCTCTACCGCCTTCATTTTACACTCTTCAGAAATAAAAACGACATGACCGCGTTCAGCAACTCCTCCTGTCACTCACCATATAATGACGATAACCCTCACAGTTTTTTCAGAAATCGCAGGAGTTTGGGAGGCGTTCTCCTATTCATTTCTTATGGGGGACATTTTCGTCTCTGTCCCTGGTCCTGATTCAGCATGTCTGCAGCCATTTCAAGCTGTTCCTGTCTTTACTCGGCAAATTTTCTCCTTTTCAGTCTTTTTTCACCTTTTAAAGGTCTTTCTGCCCTCTCACTTGAGAAACTTTTCGGTCTTTTCAGTCTTTTTGTCACCTTTTTAAGCTCTTTCTGCCTTTAACTTTTCACCTTTTCAGTCTTTTTTCACCTTTTTAAGCTGTATCAGACCTCTCAGCCTTTTCAAATATTCATATTTCGGCCTTTTCAACTCCTTCAAACATTCCGCTTCATGTTCACCTATGAAAATCTTCAACTTTTTCAAGTCTTTTAGCCCTTTTCAACTTTTCTGTCTCTTCATCTTTTTAAAATGTTCATCTTTCTGCCTTTTCAGCTTCTTCATACATTCAGCTTCATGTTCAGCCACAGAAAGTGTTCAGCTATCAACATGTTCAAATTTTTAAGCTCTTTCGGCCTTGACCTTTTCGACTTTTCAGCTTTTCGGAAG
Source organism: Diplodus sargus (assembly GCA_903131615.1). Classification (NCBI taxonomy): domain Eukaryota; kingdom Metazoa; phylum Chordata; class Actinopteri; order Spariformes; family Sparidae; genus Diplodus; species Diplodus sargus. The sequence continues at coordinate 320,264 of CAEMYA010000582.1, read as the reverse complement.
TACATTCAGCAGATTTCGCTTCAGACTTCAGCATTCACACTGTATTTTCGTAGGAAATGCAAATTTTTCTAGTTTTTTATTGCCTTCCATCCAGGTGGCGGAATGTTTCGCCCTGTGAACTAATGTTGTTCTGACCTCGGACAGTGATGAAGCTCTCTGTTTGCTCCCGAAAACAAAATGAAATGTAAAATACGTTTTGTGTTATATCAACAGACAAAAGAGATCTAATACAGTAAAACATATATAATCATCATAAGGATAATCCTAAATTTAGCTCTTTATTCAATTCTAACGTTTAACTAGACTTTACAGCTTTACAGTCTGGAAATAAAGCAGGGATCACAGCCTGATCTAAATGTGTTCATCTTGGTCCATTTATGTACATGAAGTAAAAATAGTCTATAGCATCTCCACAGTCACAATAAGATATGTAACAGGGTAGACCTGTATCAGTAATAGATTTAGTGGATTTTGTGTGACCCTAGTGGTGGATTTTGTGGCGCATGTGTGGGTGTGCCTTTACAGAGTGAGTGTGTGTGTGCAGTAATTTCATGGTGATGGGCTAACCTGAAACAAGTGTGCTGGGCATGACTTCAGCCAGCTTAACTATCCCCACACACTCTCCTTCAGTCTCCCTCTGCTCTTCTCTGTGACAGGTACCTGTGTGCATGTGTTCTGAGGCCTCTCTCTACCTAGGAAACTGTAAGTTGAATATCTTATCTTGTGTTCAGTCTCCCTCTGCTCTTCTCTGTGACAGTGTGTGGTGTGCGACGTGGGGTGGAGTAGTCTTAGGACGGTGGGTCGGACTGGAAGCAACTGCAACGGCTGGGCAGCAGGAGCACCTTGCAGCCACACAGTGGAGTGCAGCAGCCATCAGCAGCACAGCATGCGGCGTCAGCAGCAGTCGCACAGCCGCACCGAGCCAGTGCATCAGTCGACCAGCCGGATCCAGCCTACCAGCCTGGTGGCAGTGAAGCCCGGCCACTCACCAAGCCACACAGAACCCACACCTTCAGCTATCCCTCTCTTGTATTTTTTAATAAATTTCCCCTGGACTCAATTTAGCTTTTTAGGTATTTATGGATTGAATAATAAAGGACTCATTTAAATGATACCTCTGTCTTGTTGTTGTCTGCCCACTATCCACTGGCTGGTCAATTGCACAAACCAAAGAACACTTTACAACTGGCACTGTGAGCAGGATTGACCAAAAAAGAAACCAGTGGTGGGCATGGCCAACATGACTGACCAAAGTGAGCCTCAACCTGATCCTAGTCGAGAAAAACCAAGCTCCTAGTGCAGTGTCCCGACCGCTTGGTATGGTTCCTATGTTTAATTTGATGACATCCAAGTTTAAAGGAAGAGATTCAGATATTGGTTTAGGAGAGTGGAAGAGTAATCTGAAAACATCTTTCACTTTGCAAGGAGTCTCAAACCATTTTTTCTGGAGGGAAAAGCTAAGAGAGATTTTAATTTCACCCCCAGAGAAGCGCAACACAGCTGCGCTGATTTTTGGTGAATTAGATAAGTTGTGTGGGGATAGAGCCACTGCCTCAGTCCTGTGCTCTGTTCTTTAATGCCCACCAAGAGCCACATGAGGACATTAGTACTTTTGCATTGAGACTGTAGGAGGACTTTCTTAGGCTCAAGAAAAAGGACGCAAGGGGCATCAGAGATGACGATGTGTTGCTCCGAGATCATTTGATTGAGGGGCTGAGAGATTCTGCAACTGGGGGGGAATTCAGAGCCAAGATTCTATTGGATGATCATCTGACGTTTCAGACCATCAAGGCAGAACTCTCTTTAAGGGAGCAAGCATATGGGGAAACATTTGAACAAGCACACTGCCTTGTGTAGCAGTATGAAGGAGTCTTCGATGGGTTTCAGCTGTGTGGCTATTTCCAGACAATCACTGTGGCGGTGCACCTTATAAAGGCAGGCATAGGGCACCTGGTTGTCCTCTTGCCTGACGGAAGCCTAGGTCACGTCACTTCCTGGCGCCCTTCACTTCCGCCTTCGCTTGTTTGCAGGTAGGCTGCCGGCGGCGAATATAGTCTGGTCTCACGCTGTCCCTCCAGTTTTCATTGTGGTTATTTTATTTCAGCGGCTCGCTTGGGTGTTGCTGCTGGCTGCACGTTGCTCGCTGCTGGTTATGTGCTGCTTGCTGTCCGCTGCTGGTTGCTGTGTAGCTGATCGCGTTGCTCCACACCGACCGTGATTGCCTGACCGGTATGTAGCACAGGGACTATAGCTTCCTCCTCCAGCCACTCGTAGGTTGCTAATATCTGCTCTTTTATTGTAGGGTAAAGACACTTGTGTAGCGGCATAGCAGCCGCTAACCTGCAAGAAATCACTGCTGCTTTGCTTTGCTGCTTTGCCTCGCGGCTTCGCTGATTGCTTCGCCGTGTTGACTCACGGCTCTGCTGCTTTGCTGCTAATTGCTAACAGCTGCGTTGCTTGCTGCTCAATGCTAGCTGCTTTGCCTTGTAGCTATTGCTTTGATTCATTGCTTGGCCTTACACTGCGTTGACACGGACTTCTATTTGCATCTGCGGTTGCGGTGCTTCAGCGCTGCCTGGCTCCTGGCTGCTCACTACAGCTGGCTAAGTGTTAGCCTTCGTCCAGGCTTTGTTGAAGCGTTGCCGTGGCCTAATCGTTGCTCGGCAACGATTACTGAACTGTGTACTGTCAACCCTGCTACGTGTGTGCGCGTGTGCACGAGAGCACAGTGGGAGAGTTTGTTCCATTTTCTTTGTGATTAGTGGTTTATGACATTTCTTTATATTCTTTTGTAACAATTGGTTTCACTGCAACCTGTAATGATTTATGTTAGCTTTATGGTTATTTTTGTCTTTGCTGGTTGCAGGTGAATTTCATTTAATGTAAATCTTAATTCTATTTGATTTGACATTGTGTTAATTTCTAGAGATTTGATAAAGTTCTGATCTCTTGTGTTTAGTTGTATTTAATATAATTTTAAAGACATCTTTAGTTACTTCCAGTGGCGCTGCTCTGCTGCGACCCGGGCCACCTCGTGCTGCTGCCTTAGTGTTTTAAGTGTTTCTGTCGTTTTGTGGGAACTTTTTAACCATTTTTCTTTATCTAACACGGTGCCTGATTGTGCAAAGCAATGCTGCTCTTTTTATTAAGAGGACTGCTTGTGGCTTTTATTGCCCGGCTTATATCATGCCGCCCCTCGCCAGTAGGAGCTGGCGCTTTGCCGACTGCGCTACTGAGCTACACCCGGGACCAGCTCCTGCTTCTCCGTACCAGTTACACACCGGCCTCCCAGTTACCGGGTGAACTGCTGGTCTGTCGCCCAGATGGAGGCTGCAGGAGACGGACACGGAAGAGGGGAAAGCACGGCGGAGTACGACAGAGACTTCGGAGAAGAGCGAACAGACCTCCACTGCCCTCCATGCTTCTCTGCAACGCCCGCTCCCTGAGGAACAAGGTTGAGGAGCTCAGAGCAAACGCCAGGTTCTTCCACGAATACCGGGAATCATGCCTGCACGTGGTAACGGAGACGTGGCTGCAGGAGGACGTGTCCGACTCACTGGTTTCCCTGGATGGCTTCTCGCTGGTGCGCGCTGACAGGAACGACAACTCCGGCAAGAGTAAAGGTGGCGGCACTTGTGTCTACGTCAACAACCTGTAGTGCTCGCAGTTCACCAGGAGAGAGTCGGTCTGCAACCCCGACATTGAGCTGGTATGCTTAAGCCTGAGACCTTTCTACCTGCCACGTGAATTTGGGAATATTTTATTATGCACTGTTTATATCCCACCCGGTGGAAGTGCTGCCAAGGCAGCTAATATTATAGCTGGCTGTGTTCACAGACAACTGACACGTACCCCTGAAGCACCATGTTTTATCTTAGGCAATTTTAACTATTGTAAACTTGAGGCTACACTACCTGGGTTCAGTCAATATGTTACCTGTAACACCAGAGGAAAGAAGACACTGGACAAATGTTATGGGAACATTAAAAACGCCTATACTGCCAAGGTTAAACCTCCTTTAGGGTCCTCTGATCACAACGCTGTCCATTTAATCCCTGCTTACAAATCCCTGCTTAAAAGCAACAAACCACAAGTTAAAACTGTCTCTGTATGGAACAATGATGGCGTAGAAACTTTAAAAAGCTGCTTTTCTTGCACTAACTGGGACCTCTTTCATAGCCTGGACCTTGAGGAGGCCACAGATACCATCACCGATTATTTAAGTTCTGTAAAGATAATGTTTTAACTCAAAAATCCATCACTATGTACCCAAATAATAAATCTTATATTTCTAAGGAAATTAAAGAGTGCATAGTACAGAGGAAAGTAGCATTTAAGAATGGAGACATACTAAGCATGAAAAATATGCAGAATGAACTTAATCACAAATTGAGAACTGCAAGGAGGAAGGAGAGGGAGAAATGTGAATCTCACTGCTCAGGTATGAACACTAAAAAACTATGGGACTCTATGAAAACGATGACAAACATGACCCCAGCCAAGAGGTGTATAAATGTGTTAAATGAGGGGGAAAAGGCAAATGAGCTGAATAACTTCTTTTGCCGATTTGACTCAAGAGACTTCTCACATGAAAAGAAAACAGCTGTGGATGATGTACCTCAATCAGGCCCTGGAGTAATTACCATTGACCAGCACGTTGTGGAGAGACTCTTTTCACACATCTGCCCCAGGAAGGCCTCTGGCCCAGATGGCATCTCTGGACGCCTACTGAAGTCCTGTAGCAAAGAACTGGCAGAGGCTTGGTGTCCCATCTTTCAGAAATCACTGGACACTCATTTTGTTACCTCTATTTGGAAAAGTTCTATTATCATTCCTGTGCCTAAAAAAACAAGCTGCACAGAGAATAATGATTATCGTCCTGTTGCACTGACCTCGTTGATAATGAAGTGTTTTGAGAAAATCATGATCAGTTTCTTGAAGACAGAGGTTAGCTGTTTTTTAGACCCCTTTCAGTTTGCTTGCAAGAGCAACAGAAGTACTGAGGATGCCATTTTAGCTGAGACCCATCTCATTAAAAAGCATTTAGAGGACTCTAGCTCATTTGCACGTCTCTTATTGGTTGATTTTAGTTCAGCTTTTAATACGTTGCAGCCGCATCTTTTAATTAGGAGATTAAATGATTTTAATGTTCACCCTTCTATTATTAAATGGTATTTTTCATTTTTAAGGAACCGCAGACAGCGGGTCAGTGTGAATGGAACTCTATCTGATATTAAAATCCTGAGCACAGGTGCACCACAGGGCTGCGTGAGTTCACCAGTTCTGTTCACTCTGTACACAGACGCGTGTAGATGTTTTTTCACAAACAATCACATTATCAAGTTCTCAGATGACACTGCAATCTTATCACTGTTGAAAAAGAACAGTGATATATCTGACTACTTTTTGGAAATTCAGAGGTTTGTTGAGTGGTGCGACGAAAACCACCTCATTCTTAATGTAAATTAGACAGTTGAAATGGTGTTCGACCCTCAAGGAGTGGGTGACCACAGGTCTGTGGTCATCCACAACGAAAGCCATTGCCCAGGTGCAGTCATACAAATATCTGGGTGTCTTCATTGACAACGCACTCACCTGGAGCACACACGTTGATAGCCTCTGTCGCAGACTACAGCAACGGTTGCATTTTTTACGTCGTCTGAGAATTCATGGTGTTGATCAAAGATTTATGTTGATTTTCTATAAGGCAGTCCTAGAAAGTCTGATTAGGTATTGTATCACAGCGTGGTTTGGTAACCTCTCTGTGCATCTGAAGAACAAACTGTCTCGGCTAATTCATGCTGCTGGAAAAATTATTGGTGTTAAAGAGCACTTCTCCAGTCAGAGTTTTTATGAACAGGCCACTTTGCAACAAGCAAATAAGATTGTCTGCGACCCATCACACATCCTGCATGGCGAGTATGAACCGCTACCGTCTGGTAGAAGGTTTAGAGTTCCTCACTGCAGACTGAACAGATTCAAAAACTCATTTGTTCCCGTTTCAATCAAGCTGTTGAATAAGGTCAGGTGACTTGCGTTTGCATGTTCTGTATAGGTTAGTAATTTTCCTATTACAATTTTAGCACTTTTTAACTTGGTGTTATTTATTCATCTTTTCAATGCACCATGTTTTCTTTTTTTTTTTTTCCTTCTTGCACTCTGGCACTTTGTATGATATTGATGTGCATATCTATTGTATGTGATTGTGTGTAACTGTATGTTCTGTGTTACTTGTGGCTGCAGCATGGGCAAATGGCCCAGACCAAATTTCCCACATTGTGGGACAATAAAGTTCATCTTGAATCATCTTGAATCTTGGTGGATTGGTGTCCTGGTGGCAGTGTCCCTCTTGTGTTTTGCACTTTTAGGTTGATTTTGTTTCATTTTGATTTACTTCACGTGTGGTGTTCCTGGGATCCCCTTGGTTTTGGACCCATTTCCCCCCCACTAAGTGTCTGCCCTGATTGGTCCCCCTTTTCCTCAGTGAGTGACTTTTACATAAGTTTTTAAGACTGTTAGAACTGAAAATTAAATAAATATTTTGTACCCAGATATGCTGTCTCTGCCTCATTGTGAAATTGACCTGAGTGCCTTATTTAGTTTATAAGTTGTCTTTTAAAAGATAAAAGGTCCCTGGGTGAAACCCCCAGGGTGGCGTTGTTTGGCATAAAATGTCTTCTTAACCGAGTGCTGCCCAGAGCACGCACGCACCCACCTCGTGCTGCCACACTCGCAATGAGGGGGCACAATCAAGTTAACTTTCCGAATGTAAAGGATTTGGAACAAATCAAGACACTTAAGGGATGAAATGAACACACAAATGTCAACTAAATTTAATGAACTGTCCCAGTCTTTAATTAAAAAGATCCAGTGAGAGCTGCACCAGAGGACACCACGGGATGCAGAGTGGAGTCGGTCTGCCCCACGAAGCGGACCACCAAGGAGGAACCGACCCCGGCTAGGTTCAGCAAACCGGTATAATGGCCAGGGTAATCGTATTTGTAGCCTTTGCGCTCAACCTGGGGCCCGTTGCACAAAACTAGGATTAAGACATCCAGGATAAGTGACTGAGCTGAACTCAATGAATCCAAAACAAGAGCGTCCAGGCTTAATTGGTTGCACAAAGACCAAGCCAGGATGAGCAGACACGGATTCATCAAGCCAGGTGAAACTAATCCTGGATACGTGCGCACTCGCGGCTCCCTCAAATAGACCCCGCCACCGATCACAGATTCACTGATTCAACATGGCAAGTAGAGCAGCTTACTTTCCCCGCCAGAGGCAGAAATCCTCATGGAGGCATACGAGGAGGTAAATATCTCCTTTGACTTGAGGAGATATAATTAAAAAAGGAAACACCACCACAGTAATAAAGCAAAGAAAAAGCGTGGCAAAGTATTGCTGACCGCCTGAATGCATAAGTAGTGCAGTTACACACTCACTGATCGGCTGAAACTTCACAATTACAATCCAGATAGTCACTAATTCACATCTTCAAAAATGCAGTTGTACTGATTATGAATCAATTGAATTTTTAATTGAAATGGACTGCAGATATGAGTAAAACTGTGTAAATGTAACTCCATCAAACTGCATAACTCTTTGATAGATGCGCTAATAATAATAACTTTAATTTATACAGCGCCATTCGAAGGACCCAAGGTCACTTGATCACTGACTTCATTGAATTTCCTTTTGGGATAAAGTTTCTCTTTTTTTATGTTTGCTGTGTGTGTGGTGTAGATTAAAAATGACTGGGCCAAAACAGACATGGCAGCAAGTCAAAATCAAATACAAGAACATTCTGCAGAATGGTAAGGGTCCTGACTTATACTTAACAATGCACAAGCATATATTTTATGCAGAGGGTGCCTGCTCACACATTGTCTGTACTGTTTTAGCAGTGAAAAAGAGAACATACAGACAAGGCACGGGTGTTGGGTCACCAAAAGCTGACCTCACCCCAGCAGAGGACATGGCCTTGGGACTAAATAAAGGCAGGCCCGTGTTGGAGGGGATCCCTGGGGGGACAGAGACAAGCATATGTCCCTCCCAAGATGCCACCCGCTTCATACAAGGTATATTCTTCCATCTCTACATGGGACACATGCACATTCATATTGAATCCATTTGGACTGTTTGACTTTGGTTTGCCTAATGCCTTGCAGTTTTTGGCAGCACTGTCTCACTGTTAGAGCCACCAGCACAAGCACCAGACGATGCTGATCCAGTGAGTACTCCATCAAAGGCATACTGTCGGCCTGGCATGTTTTGTCAACTAGCTTCAATATGAATCCGATTCAATGTGGTAGGGTGAAGGCACCAGTGCAGCAGCAACAGCAGATAACAGCGATGATGATGAGACAATCTCTCTGGATTCCAGAGGGCATGAGGTTATCATGTCAAGCCTGTGAAAGTACTATTCAGTCTACAATAATAATAATAATAATAATAGTGCATTTTATTTGAAGGCGCCTTTCAAAGCACTCAAGGACACCGCACATAACAACAACAGTACAACAAAAGACAGTACAGGAACAGGACAATTTAGTGCAAATAAAATCAGTAAGAGGATGCAGTTACACGGTGCCGTCTCGGCACAGAGTTCAGACTCTGCAGTCCTCATCATATAGGAAGTCAACCGGGCCGGTTTAGGCAGGGCTGAGCTTCCAGGGTAAGAGTAGTGCAATAGATAGCAATAGGGAAGAGTGTGTGCAGGATTCAGATTCCATAGTCCTCACCATACAGGAAGTCAACCGGGTCGGGTTAGGCAGGGCTGAGCTTCCGGGGTGGGAATAGTGCAATAGAGTCGCATAGAGAAAGAGTGCGTGCAGGGTTCAGACTCTGCCGTCCTCGCCATACAGGAAGTCAACCGGGCCGGGCTAGGCAGGGCTGAGCTTCTGGGGTGAGAGTTGTGCAGTAGAGTGGATTAGAGAATGGAAAAGAGGGTGTGCAGGGTTCAGATTCTGCAGTCCTCACCATATAGAAAGTCAAATAGAAAGTCAGCCGGGCCGGGTTAGGCAGGGTTGAGCTTCCAGGGTGAGCATAGTGCCATGGAGTGGAATGGAGAATAGGCAGGAGTGTGATAATATGATTAGGCTGATACAGAGTAGGTCAAGCGGAATAGGTATGTTTTCAGGCGAGATTTAAAGGTGGAGACAGTGTCGGAAGTGCGAATGTCTTGTGGGAGAGAGTTCCAGAGGCAGGAGGCAGATCGACTGAAAGCTCTTGACCCCACGGTGATTAGGTTGGCAGATGGGGTAAAGAGCTGGATGGTCGAAGAGGATCGGAGGGTGCGGGAGGGATTGTGGATATGGATCAGTTCAGCAAGATATGATGGTGCCAGGTTATGAAGGATCTTGAAAGTGAGGAGTAGAATCTTGAAGTCGATGCGGAATTTGATAGGGAGCCAGTGGAGTTGCTGCAGGTCTGGGGTAATGTGTTCAGCAAAGGGAGTTCTGGTGATGATACGCGCAGCTGCGTTCTGGACCAGTTGGAGTTTATGGAGTGATTTCCGAGGAAGACCATGGAGGAGAGAATTGCAGTAGTCCAGACGAGATGTAACCAGGGTGTTTACGAGGATAGCAGTACTGGCTGGTGTGAGTGAGGGACGGAGGCGGCTGATGTTGCGTAGATGGAAGCATGCAGACCGGGTAACATTATTGATGTGGGCTTCAAAGGTTAAGGTGCCGTCCAGGATGAGACCCAGGCTCCTTACCTGGGGTGATGGTGAGACGGTGGAATTGTCGACGGACATGGAGAAGGGGTTGTGCTTTGTCAGGGTGGATCTGGTGCCAACGAGGAGGACCTCGGTTTTGTCACTGTTCAGTTTAAGGAAGTTGATTGAGAACCATGTTTTAATTGCCAGTAGGCAGTTAGATAGAGCTGTGGGTGGTAGAGTGGAAGTAGGCTTGGTGGAGATATAAAGCTGTGTATCGTCAGCATAGCAGTGGAATTGGATATGGAATTTCCTGAGAATGTGTCCAAGGGGCAGAAGGTAAATAGTGAACAGGAGGAGGCCAAGGACAGAGCCCTGGGGAACACCGCTGGAGACTGGAGAGGAGGAAGATCTTAGGTTCTTGAGTTGGACAACTTGTGTGCGACCAGTGAGATAAGATTTCAGCCAAGCCAGAGGGATGTCAGTGATTCCAATGGAGGCCAGTCTGCCCAGGAGGATGTCATGTGAGACAGTGTCGAAGGCTGCGCTGAGGTCAAGGAGAACCAGGATGGAGAGTAAGCCAGAGTCAGATGCC
>CAEMYA010000582.1:292188-305822 GCA_903131615.1 Diplodus sargus | reverse complement strand
CATTTGTTTTGAGAAGAAAAAAGGCTTTATTTTCGTGACCCCAGACAACTTGCCGGACTACTTTCGTCAGCACCAAAGCCGGGCAAGAACTCGGCGCACAGGACGCTGTCGGGGGTAAGTAAGTGTGGATGCACTACACTGCTGACAGGGATGCCATACAGATTCATAGCAAAAAACCCGAACTATCCCTTTAAAGTCCTGATACTTATGACAATGTGATGCTGATGTGCCGAAAGATTAAGTATCTCCTTGTTTGCGAAACCTATACTGAAGTACAATTCCACAAAATGCTCCACAGCCCTCATTTTAACAACTCTCCTCTAAAACAACGGGTTACAATATTATGACTTTATTCTTGTAAATTTATGACTTTATTCTCCAAGTCTGTGAATTTATTTATTTTTTCTCTATGGCCCTATTATTCTGTCATTTTATATATAGCCTTATAGTCTATGGGAAATGGGAAATTATCTAATGATGGCAACATCATCTAAAATCTTAATTTATCCAAAATGATTGAAATTAATGATCACAAAGGTTTAAATAATGACAGTGGGTCTCGTTATATGTGATAACAATGTTTAGTGGGCAGTGAAATAACTATTGGTTTCCATTTGTGGTGACTGCTGACTGAGATAAGGGATGAGATTAAATAGATCCTGGAACTTAGCCTGGTCTGGAGCAGGCTAGCTCCACAGAATAAATCTCCATGGTAACTTATACCATAACATATCCTACTGCCCCCTATCCCGCTTTTGTGCAACCGGATCACAGATAAGTTGAGCCAGGATTACCAAGATATCTCGGCTTAATCCCTTATCCTAGTTTTGTGCAATGGGCCCCGGGACATATAGCACGCTCATGTACAAACAAACAAAGGTCAGCATCGTTAAACTAGAATACACCACTGTGGCGGCCCAGACAGTGGGGTGTTCAGAAGTGAATGGGCCTCTGCTTGAAGACGCGCACAAATTAATTGGAGATGTCCCTAAAGTTAACCTGCCTAACGGATACAGAAGGGGTGGTGGGCATGAACATTATCCAGAGGTGGGGGACTCGAGTCACATGACTTGACTCGAGTCGGACTCGAGTCACAAATTTGAGGACCTGAGACTTACTTGACTAATACTGATGGAAGACTCGACTTGACTTTGACTTGGCATTCATAACTTGAGACTTGACACAGATGTCTCGAAAGTCTTGGCTTTTCTTTCTTTCTTTTTTGCGCATATTGCGACGTTGGTCTCGTTTTTGCCACTATGACGCGGTGCGTGCAAGCCTGGCAGGTGGCAGACAGGATCAGAGGCAGCATGGAGGGAGCTCCGAAAATCATCAAATTTGGATTCAAAGATTATTTCATGCCTGGGTGATTTTGGCTGCTGTCTTGGTTAAAGCGTGTGTGTTTCAGATATAGTGTCTTCAGTGCACACAAAGCCATTATTTTAAATGTAGGCATGCATTATGCGCGCTCACAACCCAACACGACACCGTATCGGCACACATTTGGTGCGACGCACTTGTTTTTTCATGCACGTCTGCGACCTGCTTCTCCCTCAGGTGTTGTGTCTGTGTCTCTTCTACTGTTTCTCATGGAGCTCTGCCCCGTTTGAAAGGAGAAGTTGGCCATATGTGTGAAGACGTCACCCCCGAGATGTAGAATGTATTTTATAGAAGAGAAACACACATTTCAGTACAGAACAGACATGTCCTGTGACTCTCAGTCTCCTTTTATAGCGGGGGAGGGAAACAATACTTGAGAGTAATACTCTCAGCTGTCAGGATGTGCAGTATGGTGCAGTCCCAGGTTTGATATTAATCTAATCTTATTCTTGCATTCACAGGTTTGAAAAAAAAATTCTAAAATTGATCAACTATGCATTAACATCATATTATTGAGTAACCACCCTCTTCTGTTTACTGTGTCTACAGATATGAAGAATACATTCATGTGAACTTCTTGTAACTTGTTTGACCTTAGCCATGACTCGACATGACTTGCTTTATTTTCATCACAGTAAATTGAGACTTGCTTATGACTTGCGCGTATGTGACTTACTCCCACCTCTGGACATTATCAGACGTTGTTGGAGAAATATGGACAACAAGCCCCTGCACTGTCTCTCTGGCACTCGGCGCCAACAGCAGGCATGGGCTATGGCCTTTAAAATCTGTTCTGCACAGTTTGTGGCTCCAGATGGCTCCATTGGGCATGTGCGCACAATCAATCGGCGTCCTGTGAGAGTTCCGGCTCAGAGTGAGGTGCTGCTGCGGGGCCGGACCAAGGCGGGAACTGGTGGAAAGGACTATCAGTGCCTCGTGGAACCTGAGGAGGTGGGTGGACTTTTCGTAACTCGATCCCTATCAACAGTTAGAGAGTAATTAAAATCAAAATCCCAATGACTCCCCAATGTATCTTGATGGACATCAGAAACCAGCTGACGTGTGAGGTTGATCCGGCTGATATCACACCAGAGCATAGTGTGAGTATGGTCCAGGTCAGCACCAATGCTGTCAAAGTAAGCCTGGAGAAAAGTAAACAACATACTGAAAGGAGTCCATTGACCTTGATAACCCCGATGTAACTAACCTTGGTTTATCTGCAGAGGAGAGAGAGAAAATGCAGACCCTGCTGCACAAACATCAAGCAGTTTTTGCCACACATGACGAAGATTATGGCAGAACAAGCACTGTCCAAAATGTGATTCCCACTGGTGATGCTCCACCTGTGAGAGAACGCTACAGGCAGATTCCACCAAAAATGTATCAGGAAGTGAAGGCCCTGCTTCAAGGTATGTTGGACTCTAAAATCATTACACCCAGTGCTAGTCTTTGGGCTGCCCCATCGTATTAAAAAAGATGGAACACCACGATTCTGTATGGATTATCGTAAGCTCAATGCAGTAACTCACAAAGATGCTTACCCACTCCCTCGAATTGAGGAGTCATTGGCCAGCTTGAACAAAGCAAAGTATTTTTCCACATTAGACCTGGCAAGTGGATATTGGCAGGTTGAGGTCGCCTCCGCTGACAGGGAAAAAACTGCCTTTGTTACTCCCATGTCCCACTGAGAAAAACGACAAACTACAGCTCCTTTAAGCTTGAATTTTTGGCATTGACCTGGGCAGTAACTAAGAAATTTGCAGAATACTTTCACTGTGCTCCATCTGTCATATACACGGACAATAATCTGTCAGGCTCGGTAAAGAGAGAGGACTCAGATGTAGATGGGCAATAGTAATGACAGGTTTTATTTTCAGATTTTGTATCTCTTCCGACAGAATGATAAAGAAACAGGCTATGAAAAATCTCTGGGTCCAGTGGACAAGACGAAACAACATGAACACAAAATGACCGAAACAGAAAACGCTCCCGTAGGAGGAAGGGAGAAAACTACACTGATCTCAGGACTAAGGCTATAAAAATTAAATAAATCAAAGTCACTCAAAATAAGAGGAAAAAGGCTCACAGGCTATCAAAATTATCTACTCTTAACAGGGCTATTAAATTTAACAGGAGGCGCTCCCAAAGGAGGCAAACAAAACACTATGAAATTCTAAATCTGAAAACAAAATCTCTAACCAGAAAATTGCAACTCAAAATCACTCTTCTTCAGAGGCATACAAAAATAGAAAATAAAGCGTGACAATACTTATCTTGAAACAAGGCTATGAAGAAGGCTAGACGTATACGACAATATGAACGAAATACTCTGGCAACAAGGACAGGGGAAGACAAAGACTATATACACATGAGGGAGGGAAGCACAGGTGGAAACAGTCAAGGATCAGGGAAGACGTCAGACCGGTGACACAAGAGGAAGGGCAAGTGACCTGAAACAAGAGGAGAGTTGCCTTTCAAAATAAAACATGAAATTCACAAGACAAAAAACCCATGACAGGACATCCCTCACCGCGGTGTGACTGTACCCCCGCCTCTAGGGCCGACTCCTGACGGCCCAGGTCGTTCAAGGTGGTCCCGGTGGAAGTCTGCGATGAGGCTGGGGTCCATGATGTGTCGTGATGGAACCCATTGTCGTTCCTCGGGTCCGTAACCCTCCCAATCGACGAGGTCAGGGGTCGGCAACCCAAAATGTTCAAAGAGCCATATTGGACCAAAAAAACAAAAAACAAAATCTGTCTGGAGCCGCAAAAAATTAAAAGCCTTATTTGAGGGCAACACAGGCTGTACGTGTATATTAGCTATATTAGCCTACTATCAAAATGACTAAGTAGGCTACAAATACATGATAAGCATTCATGATTAAATGTTTATTTTCCCTCCAGCGCATCCTGGAGAGAATGACACACCACGTGACGACTCTGCTGTACGATATTTGGTACTTTAAGTTTAACTTCCATTACAATATTAATGTATTATGTTTTGTTGCATTGATGAAATTATAGAAATACAGTAAAGAAATCAGATTTTTTTGATCATTTCTTCTTGCGGCCCATCAGATACCTAACATACCTGCATAACAGCGCTGTCTGTTCGATATCGATCACATCACACGACTCATCACAGGCAATTGAGTACGCTGGAGCTGAATTAATGTCCTTGATTTGCCAATTGGTGATGTCTCCTGCCATTTTAATAGCCCTTTCTTTCACCGTCTTTGCGCAGAAAGGCATGTCTTTAATTTTCTGGATTATCTCGGTTTTGTTTTTGAAGCTCTGATATTTTGATGAATGAATCCTTCATGTAATCACCATCCGTGAATGGTTTTCCACGCTTTATCATCTCTCAGGTTGCAACAAAACTTGAAGCAGTAGTGGAGTTTGGAGATGCAATCCACTTCTTAAATCTACCTTTGCGCTCCTCTAATTTCTCCAGAAGTACTGCAATCGCACTTTTTCTCTCACTCCCACCTGGGTCGTAGGCTGCAAATTCCGCATGCCTTCCCTGGAAATGTCTTTCCAAATGACTCTTTTTGGTGTTCAACAACTTCTCATTACATCCATCGTGCTCTCCTTAACCGGTTTAACCTGACTTACATGGAAAGTTGGATGGACTGGAAGGGACTGGGGCAGACGTAGTCAGACAGCTGCAGGACCGATGATCCTAGTTATAGGGAATGGACCCACGAATCATGGAGCCAGCTTCTTGGATGCAGCTCTAAGGTGTAAGTCTTTGGCGGACAACCATACTCTCTGACTCGGACAGTAATTCGGCGCTGGTCGTCTCTTACGATCCGCTGTCTTCTTAACCCGGTCACCTTGTCTGATCAATACCTGTCGGGCGGCTGCCCAGATGCGGCGGCAACGTCAAACCATGGCGTGGGCTGAGGGAACCGACACTTCCCTTTAATTGTCTGGAAACAGAGGAGGTTGATTACCTAGGGCACAATGAAAAGGTGATAGACCGGTAGCAGATGTAGGTAAAGAATTGTGCGCATACTCTACCCAGACCAGGTGTTTGCTCCATGTTGAGGGATTCTGGTGAACCACGCACCGGAGGCCGGTTTCCAGTTGCTGATTGAGGCGTTCGGTCTGACCGTCAGCTTCTGGATGATATCCTGACATCAGGCTGGCTTTGGCTCCGATGAGTCTGCAAAACTCCCTCAAGAACCGGGAAACAAACTGAGGCCCCAGTCAGAAACAATGTCTCTGGGAAATCCATGGACTCGAAACACAATGTTCATCTTAACTTCTGCCGTTTCTTTGGCTGAAGGTAGTTTAGGTAGACCGATGAACTTTACCATCTTGAAGAATCGATCAACCACAGTGAGTACCGTGGTGTTCCCTTGTGAGACCGGGAGCCCTGTGACAATTGATGGAGATGTCGGACCACGGTCTGGAGGGGATGGGGAGTGGTTATAGAAGCCCCGTACGTGACGAGACAACACGTCGGGTTTGAGGTTGCGGGATCCCAGCCTGTAAGAGAGAGTAAAGGAAAATCGGTTAAAGAACAGCCCCCACCTGGCCTGGCGAAAGTTAAGCCTCTTAGCCTTTTTGATAAATTCTACATTTTTTGTGGTCTGTCCAGACAATGAAAGGATGTTCGGCCCCGTCCAACCAATGTCTCCACTCTTCCAACGCCAGTTTCACCGCCAATAGCTCTAGATTGCCAACATCGTAGTTCTGCTCTGCTCTCGACAGCCGTTTCGACAAGAAGGCGCAGGGATGCATTTTGCCGTCCTTCTCAGATCGCTGGGACAGCACTGCTCCTATTCCCTCGTTTGAGGCGTCAACCTCCACCACAAATTGGCGCTGTGAGTCCAGGAGGGTGAGAATAGGAGCCGTGGTGAAACGGTGCTAGAGGTTCTGGAATGCTTTTTCGGCTTCTGGAGACCAGCGAAACGGCACCTGAGTGGAGGTAAGAGCATGGAGAGGAGCAGCTATTGCGCTGAAGCCTCTGACAAACCGCCTATAAAAGTTCGCAAATCCCAAGAATTGCTGAATCTTTTTGTGGCTGTCTGGAGTTGGCCATTCAGGCACAGTGCTAACTTTGGCCGGGTCCATCTGTACTTTTCCAGGGGCTACAATGAAGCCCAGGAATGAGACAGATTAGGCATGAAAAACACTTTTTTCGGACATACAAGTGACTTTCTAACAAACGTTTGAGAACCTGATTAACATGATCTTGGTGTGTGGTCTAGTCGGGAGAATAAATCAAAATGTCATCCAAGTAGACGTACACAAAGTGGTCCAGAAAGTCTCTCAAAACATCATTTATCATGGCCTGGAAGACAGCGGGTGCATCAGTGAGTCCAAATGGCATCACTTTGTACTCATAGTGGCCGTTGGGTGTATTAAAGCCTGTTTTCCACTCATCTCCCTCCCTTATACGAATCAGGTGAGAAGCATTGCGAAGATCTAGCTTGGTGAATACTTTAGCTCGCTGTAACTGATCAAATACTGATGTCATGAGAGGGATTGGGTACCGGTTCTTTATGGTGATGTCGTTTAGAGGACTGTAGTCAATGCAAGGTCTGAGGGATCCATCCTTCTTCCCTACAAAGAAAAATCCAGCTCCAGCGGGCGAAGACGAGGGACGGATTAATTCTGCTTCCAATGAAGCGTTGATGTACTCCTTCATGGCAGCCTTTTCTGGTCCCGAGATGGAGTACAGGCTGCCCTTAGGAATTGTGGAACCTGGAATTAAGTCTATGGCACAATCATATGGATGATGAGGAGGAAGAGACAGGGCTTTAGTTTTGCTGAATACCTCCTTGAGGTGGTGGTAGCAGGTGGGAACCGAAGTCAGATCCGGGAATTCCGAGTCTGTAGCGGGATTAGTAGAGAACAGATTAATTTCAGTGCTTCGTTCTTTTTGTTCGTCTAACACATCACAGTTCTTGAAACAATTTTCTCGCCACTCTCTGATTTTCCCAGTCTTCCAGTCAACGCATGGATTGTGCAAAAAAGCCATGGTTGTCCCAAGATCAGAGAGTGAGAAGCGGAGGTAAAAAGGTGAAATTGCATGGTCTGGTGATGGTGATCAATGGACATTATACCGGTTTGCTGATGTGTGTGATAGCGAAGAGTTCTTTACCGTTGAGAGATTTGGCTCGGATGGGTTTAGCGAGCGGCTCGCTCTCAATCCCCAGACTTTGGGCTAATCCCTAGTTCATTAAACTTTCGTCAGCCCCAGAGTCAATTAGCGCGTCCAGCTCATGAATGGTGTTTAATTTAACTTTAGCGAGAGTACGAGGTACCGGCTTAGAAGCCAGGGTTTGACTCACCGCTTGCCATTTCTTGACCGGGCAGGAGCTGACGAGATGACCAATCCCACCGCAGTAAAAACATCTTCCGTCCTGCTGTCGCCTCTGTCATTCCTCTGGGGTCAGTCGAGCTCCTCCCAGTTGCATGGCTTCTTTTTCTGGAACGGCGTGAGGACAAAGCTGGGGTTCAGGTGGTGATCATTGCGCGGTCGGCCATCTTGGATCAGGTGCAGACATGGCGTCTTTCAATCCCCTCGGCTTTGTCTCTTGCTGACGTTGAAGCTGCGTGCGGCGATTGTCTGTCCGTATAGCGAGCACGTTGAGTGCGTCAAGGTCCTGCGGTAAATCTAGGGGAACTAGGAGATCTTGAATATGAGGTGCCAAACCTTTCGGAAAAACATTGTATAATGCCGCGTTGTTCCACCCGCTCTCTGCAGCCAAAGTGCGGAAGTGGATGGCGTAATCACATACCACGTCTTTGCCTTGTTTCAAAGTACTTAGTTCCTGGGCTTTTTCCGTACTTGAACTTACCGGATCGAAAGTCTTGGTGAGCGCCCCCTGAAATCCTGCGAGGGTGTCGCAAACCGAGGATCCCCTGCCCCACTCGGCGGAAGCCCAAGCTTTGGCTCTGCCAGATAAGTGGGAAATCATGAAGGCCACTTTCGATCGTTCGGTAGGGAAAACGTTGGGCAATAGCTCGAAGTGAATCAAGCAGTCAATCAGAAACGCCTTACAAAGCCCAGGTTCTCCAGTGTATGGAGTCGGCGGTGCCAATTTACATGCAGCTCCGCCGGTATGCGTGGTCGTCACTGGAGTGCTGGTGGTGGTTGCCGTCGAGGCTGCTGTCCCAATAGGTCTTGGAGCTGGGAGGAGAGGTGGCCCATATTGGCTGCCATGGCTGTCTGAAACTCCTCCTGGCGAATGAGACGAGCTTGGGCTTGCAGATGGGCAATAGTAATGACAGGTTATATTTTCAGATTTTGTATCTCGAATGATAAAGAAACAGGCTATGAAAAATCTCTGGGTCCAGAGGACAAGACGAAACAACAAGAACACAAAATGGCCGAAACAGAAAACGCTCCCGTAGGAGGAAGGGAGAAAACTACACTGATCTCAGGACTAAGGCTATAAAAATTAAATAAATCAAAGTCACTCAAAATAAGAGGAAAAAGGCTCACAGGCTATCAAAGTTATCTACTCTTAACAGGGCTATTAAATTTAACAGAAGGTGCTCCCAAAGGAGGAAAACAAAACACTATCAAATTCTAAATCTGAAAACAAAATCTCTGACCAGAAAATTGCAACTCAAAATCATTCTTCTTCAGAGGCATACAAAAATAGAAAATAAAGCGTGACAATAGTTATCTTGAAACAAGGCTATGAAGAAGGCTAGACGTATACGACAGGATGAATGAAATACTCTGGCAACAAGGACAGGGGAAGACAAAGACTATATACACATGAGGAAGGGAAGCACAGATGGAAACAATCAGGGATCAGGGAAGCCGTCAGACCAGTGACACAAGAGGAAGGGCAAGTGACCTGAAACAAGAGGAGAGTTACCTTTCAAAATGAAACATGAAATTCACAAGACAAAAAACCCATGACAGGACATCCCTCACCGTGCGTTAATTATGTGTGACATAATCCTCTGATGCAAAACTCGGCTAAACTTGGGAGCTTGGAACAGAGATGGGCAGCATGCCTGGCGAGCTTTCAGTTTGACATAAAATATAAACCAGGACGTACTAATCAAAGTGCAGATGCTCTGTCTTGTTTTCCCCCAGAAGCACTCACAGACTCAGAGGAGAGAAAGGCTTTCACCCATATTGGAGCCAGGACTGTGAAAATCACTGTGCATCGGTGCAGGCAAGCACACTGCAAAGCCGAGCCTTCAAAGTGCTACACCTGGGATACCCTTGTTTTCGGAGCGGACACCAGTCCAGTGGAGGAGTCTTCAAAATATGGACCCCACATTGACCAGAGTAATCAAGTATGTACAGAGGGGCTCTCTGCACAATAAAAGTGTTGTGGAAATTCTCCTTTCTGAGGTAGAGAGTTGCTAAGTCTCCGAAGAATTTCAGACTTCAGCGTATGAATCAGATCTCTTTTAATGAAACACGCAGCGTGGAGGGAAGGCAAAGCATTCTCTCCCGAACTCTAAATTGATTTCCCTTAAGTACAGTCAGAGTGAGGAGGTTACCTTCATTAACAACTGTCATAAAACATTTTCTTTACATTATAATGACGCTTTGACCCTTGTGTGTCGGACATGACAAGACCCCAAGGAAGTTGATCCCATAATTCAACATGTGGTTCCTGAAGGTGAGCGATATTATATCTGGCAGTTGTATCATGAGCAGGCTGGACACTGGGGCCCTGAAAAGACTGTTTCTCTGGCCACAACTGGCCAAGGAGGTAGCAGAGTGGTGTGTTCAATGCCAGCAGTGTGTTTTGCGTAAGGCTCCTAAATCTAGACTTGCGCCACTGACCCCTATTTTGACATCTGCTCCCTTGGAATGATTGTCTGTAGATTTTTTTGTCCATAGGTCACACAGAAGACGCGTACCACAATGTGCTGGATAAGAAAGATCACTTCACCAAGTATGCCTGGGCAGCAGCGACCAGAGACCAAACAGTAACAACAACAGCCAAGGTACTGTGGAACAAAGTAATCCAGCCGTTTGGCGCACCTAAACGCCTGTTGTCTGACCAAGGCCCAAATTTTGAATCACATCTGATGAAAAAACTCTGTAACTTGTATAAAATGGCCAAAAGCCATACTACGCCTTACCATCCAGCAGGAAATGGAGCTTGTGAACGCTTTAATAGGACCCTCCTAGGGCTGTTGGGGACCCTGGGGGAGGACAAAAGGAACTGGCATGAACATCTCCCAGAAGTGTTACAGGTATATAACAATACAGTGCACAGCTCTACTGGCTATCCCCACACTATTTAATGTTTGAGAGGCAGGGATTTCTCCCACAGGATCGCCTCCTGGGACTCGCAGAGAATGTGGGCTGTTCATCGGCAGAGGACTGGGTCAAATGTCACCTACGGAGACTGCAGCTCGCATTTGAAAGGGCTTTACAACACAGAGACTCTGAGATGGCCCGACAAAAGACCTACTACAATCAGAAGGCTGACAGATCACCACTGACCACAGGCCAACAGGTATTTCTACAGGACATGAAAGCCAAGGGCCGGGGTAAACTCGCCAATAAGTGGGAGCAACGACCGTACACAGTGATTAAGCAGCCAGACCCTGTCATCAGACAAGTGAAGGAAAATGTTGAAAAGGTTGTGCATCCTAATCTCTTGAGACCCCTGTCAGCACCACTACAACATGGGATGCGAAGGCCCCTGTCAGGTGCCCAGTGGCCCGAATCATCGAGTGACCCAGCCCTTAAGCCCCCAGCCACAGACCTCAAATGGGGTTCCCGTAGGTCCCCCATGGGTTGGGTTCTGGGTCCCTACAGGTGCTGAGGCGAGACCAATGTTCAGGACTCCAGAGCCCAGACGGTTCACCAGAGCGACCAGAGGCATGCACCCACAGCGCTACCAGGACCTTTAGAGCCAGTATGCCGTTGCACAGTGGTCATTGGGACAATGACCATTTCAGCAGGGAGGGGTGTAACAGGGTAGACCTGTATCAGTAATAGATTTGGTGCATTTTGTGGTGCATGTGTGGGTGTGGCTTTACAGAGTGAGTGTGTGTGTGTGTGTGTGTGTTGTGTGTGTGTGTGTGTGTGTGTGCAGTGATTTCATGGTGATGGGTTAACCTGAAACAGGTGTGCTGGGCATGACTTCAGCCAGCTTAACTACCCCCACACACTTTCCTTTAGTCTCCCTCTGCTCTTCTGTGACAGTGTGTGGTGTGCGACGTGGGCTGGATTAGTCTGAGGACGGTGGGTCAGACTGGAAGCAACTGCAACGGCTGAGCAGCAGCAGCACCTTGCAGCCGCACCGAGCCAGTGCATCAGTCAACCAGCCGGATCCAGCCTACCAGCCTGGTGACAGTGAAGCCCGGCCACTCACCAAGCCACACAGAACCCACACCTTCAGCAATCCCTCTCTAGCATTTTTAATACATTTCCCCTGGACTCAATTTAGCTTTTTAGGTATTTATGGATGTGAATAATAAAGGACTCATTTAAATTATACCCTTTGTCTTGTGTTTGCCCCCTTTCCACTGGCTGGTCAATTGCACGAACCAAAGAACACTTTACAGATATAAAATACAAGTCAACCTCTGAACGTCTTACGTTTGAAAGTGAAGGCTTTTAAGGCTTTACTTCCAAAGGGATCAAGCTGAGCATTACCAACGTAATTTAACTGAAATGTTGAGGTTTTAATGTCCCTTGAAGTTGAACATATCTGGCGTTGGATGTTTAAAGGAGTACAAACCGAGTATAGACCCAATACTTACATTTAAATGCGAGATCTGCGCCACTTGAGGTCGCCATTATTTATTTATTTATTCCTTCTCTTAGGGCGCGCGATGAATCTTGGGATATGTGAGACCACGAAGGGTAGTAGCGGTGCACACTCCAAAAACAGGTAAAAGGAGTGCGCATTTGTGGGGTGCATTTGGAGAGCACTTTGAATTGGGACAACCTTCGCCGCGGCATAGTGACGTAATCGCACTTCAAATGCGTACTCGAAGTGTGCAGACCCTGAATTGGGACACAGCCACAGAAACCCTCGGCTCTGGGAGACACTGAGAGAAGCGGAGCTGGAGCACGTGCTCGTTCTCTACGCCTGCTGCCGCACAACAAGCTCGAGACACTTTTTCTTTTCCTTTTTCTTTTATTAATAGTAGGGCGAGTATCACTAGAATTAGATTAGGTTTGGCAAAGAGGGGTTTAAGAAGCTCATGGCTTCAGGATTGGGGATGAGGTTGGTGGGTGGTAGACGGTGGTGAAGGAAAAGGAGGGCTCTAAGAGGGGGACATCGAGTGAAAGACCTGAAATGTCAGGAGATTAAGGAAATAAGGTTAGGAAAACTGGAAGCACTGAAGAGTTTGTCGTGCTGTTTAAAGTTAAGGGAGCTAATCAAGGAGATGCAGGATTTAGAGCAGTGAATCTATTAAAAGTTATCAGTGCTTTAGAGAATCAGATAGGCAAAGAATTTCAGGCCAAGATAATGTTTAATGGAATGTTAAGAGTTTGTTGTAAAAACAGGAAACACTGATGCTAAAGTGTGGGTAAGCTGGTGGTCAAGGTGGAGGCATTAATCCCTAGAGGAAGCCAGCAAGGAATCAAGGGAGTGTTGTATGGAGTAAGGGCGTAGAATTGGGTAGGGACGCTAGGGACACGTCCCTACCAATATTCAGCTGCTACTGTGTAGTCACTATCAATACAACCGCTGTCTGTAGTGTTTAGTCAATGATTATAGCACACAAAGGGTTAAATGTCGGCCTCTGCTAGAAGTCCCTCCTCTAACCTAAATATCGCTCCCTGATCGGCTGCCGGTTTCTCGCTAGCTTACATGTGATGGCTGTCTCTGCTGTCACTCCTTCTGCTTGTAAAAGCTACATGCAACCTTCTAGTAGGACCGGACGAGAGACAGTGCGTGTTATCTGCAACTGCGAGTGTAAGTTGTCAACATGTTCGCCATTTGTTCTTTCTGGGTCACGTCAGCTAGACGGATTTTAATATCAGTGGTGTCATTTACATTTGTGTTTGTGTCTGTTTGCGTGCGTGTGTGCTGTATAGGATTTGAAGGATGTCTAAGAAAAGAAAACTGGATATAAGAGACTTCTTTAGGAGTCAAAGTGTAAGTTATTTCAAGGGTGTATAGGTAGAGGCTCACCAATACAGATATTGAATTAAAGAGAATATTTAATGCCAAAGAGATACACTTATACAAGTTTTTAATTCTTATTTTCATGTATTTGTGTAGAAGTGAATAATGGTTTAAAAACACAAATGAAGAAACTTTGTGGTGGAAATACAATAAAACCTCACAT
>CAEMYA010000582.1:261765-285010 GCA_903131615.1 Diplodus sargus | reverse complement strand
CGAGTGACAGAGTCAGACAGCGTCCTGTTTACTGATGGTGATTATGTATAATTATGTCATTTAGCGCGAAAAACGTAACTTCGTCACTTTCCAGGATGTTTGGTGGGTCAGAATCTAGATCACTGCACATTATAACAGCATCCATATGATTATAAACTGTCCGCGGGTTTGGGAACACCTGGGGAAACACCCACGTCATCAACATGACGTGTACCGTCACGCCTCTTTAGGAGCCGCAGCGCCGGTTTTCTGTGTGAATCAACATCGGCGGAGAATTGCCGAACCACCGCTCCGGAGATAATGCGGAGAGGCTGTGTGAAAAGGGCTAGTGGGGCAGACTGCAGTCACACCCGTGAAAATTTCGATACTTTTACTGTAATTATTCCCAGTAATAAACTGAATGTATCACGAAGGCATGTTAGTTTGAGTTGCGCTAAGTCATTGACACTTGTGTGGACTTTGTCATGTTTAAGGTACAAAGTATACCGAGGGAGTAGGTTTGATTTTGAGATTGGTGGGGACACAAAAGTGCTCCAAGGCAGCACTTCTGAAAGTTGACATTTTTTTACATTAGCAATTATAATTTCACGTCATGCAGATGTTATAGGTTAAAGCAAGTAATGAAAGACAAGGAGGCAACTTCGAAGAGTTCTCCTCTTTACTCTTTAGTGCAGGGCTGTAGGGCTGTAGTGCAACTGTGCATCATACTGTCAATTAACATAGCCTACTGTCCATCAAAAACATCGGAAATATATAAATGACAACTGTATAGCTACTACTGTAAACACATACACACTAGTAATACATGATGAGGCCTCTCATGAACACCACACTTGATATAAAGCTCTGATTTTAAAGCCACATGGGTGAAGCATGATCATCATCATCACACTAAAATGTGTCACAGTGCTGAATCTCATGACTAACATATCCATCACAAATTTTAAACTCACCTGTGAATTTCCAGCCTCTCTTTCAGCTTCTCCTCCTACATCTCCTCCTGCCTCTCCTTCTCTACCTCCTCCTGCCTCTCCTTCTCTACCTCCTCCTGCCTCTCTTCCTCTACCTCCTCCTGCCTCTCCTCCTCCATCTCCTCCAGCCTCTCTGCTGTCTGTCACCTTACAATATGTTGATGCATGACATATGAACAGATACATTAGGGATACAATGAGAGCTTGATGGTACAGTTATTGCCTGAGCAAAAAGGCTTAACAAAATATTAATATTACTTAATATTAATCAATTATATTTTATAATTATAAAATCACATGATCATCTAGAATGTGAGGTTTTATTGTATTTCCACCACAAAGTTTCTTCATTTGTGTTTTTAAACCGTTGCTCACTTCTGCACAAATACATGAAAATAAGAATTAAAATAACTTTAAAAAAGTGTATCTCTTTGGCATTAAATATTCTCTTTAATTCAATACCTGTATTGGTGAGCCTCTACCTATACACCCTTGAAATAACTTACACTTTGACTCCTAAAGAAGTCTCTTATATCCAGTTTTCTTTTCTTAGACATCCTTGAAATCCTATACAGCACACACGCACGCAAACAGACACAAACACAAATGTAAATGACACCACTGATATTAAAATCCGTCTAGCTGACGTGACCCAGGAAGAACAAATGCCGAACATGTTGACAACTTACACTCGCAGTTGCAGATAACACGCACTGCCTCTCGTCCGGTCCTACTAGAAGGTTGCATGTAGCTTTTACAAGTAGAAGGAGTGACAACGGGGACAGCCAATCACATGTAAGCTAGCGAGAAACCGGCAGCCGATCAGGGAGCGATATTTAGGTTAGAGGAGGGACTTCTAGCAGAGTCTGACATTTAACCCTTTGTGTGCTATAATCATTGACTAAACACTACAGACAGCGGTTGTATTGATAGTGACTACACAGTAGCAGCTGAATATTGGTAGGGACGTGTCCCTAGTGTCCCTACCCAATTCTACGCCCTTGAAGTATACCATAACATACTTGGTGGTACAAGAGATTTTGTTTAATGTTAATGATGTTATATTCGAGTTATTCTGATTTGCATCAATGATCGTATCATGTATCAATAGCTGTTCGTGTGTCGGCCTCTCTGCATGTAAACGTTGGATATACAGTACATAAGCATTATATCCATTTACTTTAAAATTTCATGTATTCTTACATTAAGTATGCGTTACTATAACCACCCTCCAAATGTATTTAAAATAACTTGCATTTGGTGAAATAATTGGTCGGTGGGAGACGAGTTAATAGTCATTGGTCCACTTTAACAACCTGGTCAGAGCTCACAGGAAGTATGAATGACCTCACCTTTAAAATTGCACTACACTGTATTTTTATATTTTCACATACATACATGCATACATGCATACATACATACATACACATTTAGACATCCAGCAGTTTAAATGACATATATAAAACACAAAATTTAGTGTGATTAAAGTTTTTTTTTTTAAAGAATAGTGCCAAATATATAAATTGCACACAAATCAGGATATAAATATTAACAAAAACAAAACAATCGTGCATGTGCTGCATATAAATATAACAGGAACAATAAATATCAAGAGGGGAAAAAGCAATTATTAAACTGAGCAATTTGCAATATAGCCAGCCGCTGACAGTCCAGCAGTCTGATAACAGAGTGCAGTTGAGCCTTCATTAGCGGCCAGTCTCATCCTGCCATAGCTTGGAGGAGTTGAACAGCTGTATGGCTCAGGGAACAAACAACTTCCTCAGACTGTCTGTTGAGCAGGACTGAGACAGTAGTCTGCCGCTGAACATACTCCTCTGTTTGGTGTGCTGCAGACAACAAAACTTGCTAAGCCTGGTGGTAGGTTGGAAGGGCTGCCCACTGGCAGGGGCCTGACACAGGCCAGCAACTGACTGATGGCAGTACCCTATCTGTAACAGCTTGCATTAAATCAATGTTAAAAGTTAATTGGTGAGCAATTTTGTGCTTCAGGAGCCTGTAAAGGTATTTTAAACCACACATTATGGCTTCATGCTCCATATTAATCATTGGCTTGAATGCTGCAGTGATTGACAAGCCTAAAACATGATAACAGTGCAAGCTAACTACTGGATATTTCATAATAGATATTTCATTATAATCGAGGATCCCTGCGTTGCCCGCTGGCGGTGGCTGCGACAGACTTGGCAAAACATACCCAGCATTGGGCACATTACTTTTAAAAAGTAAATAGTTGCCCGTTGCTTCTCCCAAAAAGTAACTGAGTTAGTAACTGAATTACTCCACATAAAAGTAACTAGTTACCAGGGAAAGTAACTATTGTGTTACTCTTTTTTTTCTTCTCCGTTTTGAGCTATGCATTCATTTTAGCGTACTTGGCATCTATGTATTTAGAAAATGTCTTTCTGCATGGCGGACCGGCGCCTGCTCTCCCCGGTATTTTGCCAATGAGGCTCTGAAGGAGTCTGAGTCAACTCAGCTGTTGATAATGGGAGCATGTTCTCAACAACATAACACAAGTTTTTGTGAAGCTGGAGCAGAAAAATCCAGCTGTAGCTGCTTGGACGGCTGTGTGTCCTTCTTTGTTAGCGGAGCTCACATTAGCCACACCTGGGGCCTGTTCTGCGAAGGGAGCTCAACATAGCCAGGCTTTGTGCTCATGATGCAGCTCAACAAAGCCCCAAGTCCCCAAACAGAGTTAAACGGTTCTGCGACGGCGGTTATCAACTTAATTTGTTAAGTCCGGCTCTCTGCTTTGTGCTCTGCGCGCGTTCACATAAAAGGGGGCGTTTGACGTCATATTATTCTACTTGATGAGCAGATTCTTATTATGCAAAGCTATGAAGAATTCAAAGAAACCATCACAGCAAAAAGTAACACTGTCGCTGCCAATAGAGTGAGGGAGGGCTGCTGGCAGAAAACTGCTGACCGTGTAAATGCGTAAGTTAACGATGATTTAATATTATGATCAATATTAAATTAAGTCCTTAGTGTTTTAACTTCTGAAAGCTCAGCATTGTGCAACTTTTACATATTAACCCTCATCCATTTAAGAAATAAATAAACTGAAGCAACAACTATCTTTTTTCATTTTTGAATGATGTCTATATTGTTTTCACATTTACTGATCTCAGTTATAGAATGCGCGTGTGTGTTTTATTGAAAGCGAGGCTGAGTGTGCGCAGGCTATAAATGTTCAGTGGTTTTTTTTTGTATCACTGTGTCGGGATGAACAAACAAATGTAGCTACTGTCCCTGTACAGTGACAATAAAGACCTTTTTGACAGTGAAAATAGCTCAAGCCTGTAAGATCTGTGTGTGGGCGTACACTGCCCTACAACGGGTGAAACATTGATCAGTTCATCAGTTTATTCATGGCCACATCAAAGAAATAATTAACTTTACTCATTATCTGTGACAAATAAATACTAGGTTGGCCTAATTAATATTTCATATTGCATTTTATTAAGATGTGGAAGCAGCAGTCGGACATGGCAGCAAGTGTGGATAATATACTGTATCCCATTTTATTTTAATATCACTATCTTAAGATTGCAGATTCTCAGTAAGAGTAAGAACCACTTTGCGGATGGCGCAACACGCAGTGTTCTTGCTCAGATTTTCTGCATCACCAACTGAATGTTGTTTGCCCGACAGTGAGCGCACAGCTTCTTCAGTGGCATCCTGACACTCGGCTCAATAAGTGAGCAAATGTACCGTATTCCCTTGGCTGAAAATCTATATCGCTCAAAGAGAAATTCATCAGGAAATGCCAGCGGATCAGCGCGATCTCAAAGAAGCCGCTCACGTCGTAGTGCTGCCCGAATTATTCTGCTCCCAGGTCCACCGGGTTCTCAATGAATGGTGACGCCATCTCTGAATGAGTTACACACTGAAACAGCAGCGCTTTTATAGCCGATTTTAAGCCGAAACTCGGAACATAACCTGGTCGGGTCAGGTTATGAGCTAAGCATAAGTTACCATGGTGATCTAGCCAGGTTAAAAGAGAGCCATCTTCGTAGTACAGGAAAGCCTGGCTTTAGACTCAACATACCTCGCTAACCCACTAAACCGGCTTCGCAAAATACCCCTCTGGCCTGCTAACATCATCAACAGTGTCAACAACAGTGTTTTTGGCCACTAGTGTTGTAGAAGCGTGTGCCGTTGAGAGATGCTTCATTAGAGTTGCTTACAACGGACGTGGACAAACGCCTCACTCTTGGACATAATGTACACTTCCCATGTACGTTCTTGCCTTTTACCTCAAAGAGATTAAAGTAGTGTCTGTACTTCCACTTTGAAAACACAAACTTTCCCTGCAGACTTGTCATTGCTGCAGTTTGACTCTGCTAATTTGTGTGTGTGAGCCTGCTGAGCGCGTGTGGTTTGTGTGTAAACTGAACACTGCCTCTGATTAGCTTATGAACTCTTACTCTACCTTAGCCAATCATCATCACTTATGCAGTTGTCTCGCCCCTCCCTCCTCCCTCACTGAAGAGGAAAAAAAAAGCTTTGCAGCTCCTGTGACTGAGAGCCAAGTCGGATGACAACAGCTTCAATAGCCGTTTTTTTTATACTGGGCAAGACTGAGATTGCTCCTCACCGTCAGGGGGGGGTCGCTTTTTTCTATTTAACTTGCTCCTCCGGCACTCCTCATGGGCTCCCGTAGTTCTTAAAACGACACTTGTTGTACACTACGAGAAGACCGCTGCAGCCCAGAAACACCCGCTATGAAGCAACTAACATTGAAAATGAGTATAATGACGCTGAGCTAGAAGTATAGCGGAGCCGTCACATGTTTATGCCTACTCCAGTGATGGCCAAGTGGCGGCTTCTGGAAAAGGAAGAATATCATGCCTCCCTTTTTAGAAAGACAAGGCGGCAGATTGCCGCCCTTACCTTGGAGCAAATGTGCCACCTTTTCTATCTAAAAAGGGCTAATGAGTAGCTTCAGTTTATAACGCGCCACATTTAATAGTCGTAACAGTAATGGCTTTGTAATGATGGAAATGGCAGTTAGTTAGATTACCCGTTACTCAAAAAAGTAAGGCTGTTTGTTTTAACGGCGTTATTCCCATCACTGAACATACCTAAAACCGAAACTTTGACTTTATTGAAACAGCTTATCTAACGCTGAATTTAATAGTTTTACTACTAAACCACTGTGAAATTAGCACACTAAACATTGTTAATAGTTTCACGTAGTACAAAACAAACAAAATAAAACGTACTGTACCATAATTGGTCAGGTACAGTCACCCGCCGAGGAATTGGCGTACTAAAGCCGCATCCAAAAAACAGTGTAAATGAGGCTCATGAGTGCTGTGCAGAGGGTGGTAGGCATTGTCCATGATTGATCAACACATTGTTGAGAGCCTGTCTCTCTGCCACTGACATAAGTAAGTCCGTAGTTCCATGCCGATCACAGAGCCAGCGCTCCTCACCAGTCTGTCCAGCCACTTAGCATCCCTCTTCATAATGCTGCTAAACCAGCACATCACAGCATAGAAGAGAACACGGTTGCACTTTATTTTACAGTACGTTAATAAGAAGTAACGGGCCGTACTTTGTATCAAATTACACAAAAAAAGACGACAATAAGACGTAACAGGCCGTACTTTGTATCAAATTAGACAAAACAAGACGCCAATAAGACGTAACAAGCTTTACTTTGTATCAAATTACACAAAACAATATGCAAATAAGACGTAACAAGCTTTACTTTGTATCAAATTAGACAAAACAAGACGCCAATAAGACGTAACAAGCTTTACTTTGTGTCAAATTACACAAAACAATATGCTAATAAGACGTAACAAGCTTTACTTTGTATCAAATTACACAAAACAATACGCTAAGGGGGCGCTAGCGAGCA
This sequence comes from Diplodus sargus, assembly GCA_903131615.1. Lineage (NCBI taxonomy): Eukaryota > Metazoa > Chordata > Actinopteri > Spariformes > Sparidae > Diplodus > Diplodus sargus. The sequence goes on along the minus strand of CAEMYA010000582.1, from coordinate 278,146 downwards.
AGCTATGGAGTAGATGCATCTGACCAGGCTCCGCAGAACTTTTATTTCAAAGTTTGTTAAGAAGGTACCTTTCATTAAAACACACTTCCTTATTTCACTTTTTACGTTTTTTCATACTCCTACACGTCAGCCTACGAAAATAATAATCATCCCCGGACCAGTGTGGCAATCCAAACCCAGCTGACGAGACCATGGCGCTAACCACTCAAGCTTTCAGACAAGAGTTGCTTACGTCGCTCCGTGAAGATATTGGACATACAATCAAGTCGGCAATAAGAAGTGTGCTGGAAAAGGAAATGGAGGAACTCAGAGCCGACATTAATGTTGTACGGTCTGATCTACAATCTTATCAAAGCTCGGTTGTTACAGAGCTAGCCACGCTGAAAAGCACCACAAGCCAGATGGAGAAGTGTCTGTCATTGTGTACGGATGATATCGTTACACTGCAATGTGAAGTGGCGCGTCTCATGGCTCAGTCGGAATCACTACAGGGCAAATGTGAGGACTTAGAGTCGCGTTCAAGGAGGAACAATATCAGGATCGTGGGAGTACCGGAGAGCCATGACAGCTCCACAGGCGCCATATCAACCATACTTCAGAGGGCATTCAGCCTTACGGAGGCGCTGGTGTTGGATAGATCTCATCGTTAGCTGCTGCCGGCGCCCAGGCAAGGCGAACGACCACACGTAATTGTGGCCCGTATGCACTACTTCCAGGACTGTGCCAACATTCTTCGCCTTGCCAGGGAAAAACAACAGGTCAATCTGGACAGGATGACCATTTCAGTCTACCCAGACTACACGGTGCGTGTGGCCAGAGCCCGAGCAGGATACAACGGGGTGAGACAGCAACTTCGGGGACTGGAGGGGGATCCGCTTTGGGATCCTTTACCCGGCCCGTTTTCGCATCACACATAATGACCAGGAGCGGATCTTCACGACACCAGAGGAAGCCCAGACTTACATCAACAAAAACTTTCCTGCACGTAAGAGTACGTCCAATAATTAACTGCTGAGTTCCCCTTATGAAGAGTTGTTGTGCTGCATATCTGAGTGAGTAATATCCTCAACCAGCTCAAAGCTATCCTCTAAGATGATGTTTACATCTATCCATCCTTAGAAAAGCTTCCTGAGCTTTCTTATTTCTAACTGTATTGTTACAATGGCTGTTACGGTTCATTTTAACATTATTATTACTACAGTCTTGAGTTTCTATTTTTTTTTTCTTTATTGTTGGTTGTGTGCATATACACGTGTGGACATATGTGAGGAGGCTGGGAGTCAAATGCTCAAGGGTTTCTTATTGCTCTCCTTAAAATTGTGTATAAACCTCACTACTGACAGTACCATTTCCTAGTCTCACTCTTCAATGCAGCATAATTATACACATAAGAATGAATCTGTGCATGCATGTATGCATATGTTTCTACTTTGAATCGTTTTCTTTATTTTTCTTTTCTTCTCTGTTTTATTGATTCGGTTTTTATCTAGTTACTCATTTCTCCTTTTTCAAATGCTGCCTATGTGCCATAATTGTTTCATGAGCCGTGTTCTGCGGGTCCTGGTGTATAGTTAGGTGACACCCAGCTATACCCATGTTAGGGTTTAGCCTTATGGTAGGTAAGGCTAGTGCGACCTGGGAGTTCAGAACAGGTCAGCAAGGGGAACCAAGGTCATTTTGTTTTTGTCTATGTGTGTTGTGTTTTGGGAAGCTAATCGAACTTGTTTGTACACTCCGCTCTTTTTTTACTGTCACGACAGGGTCCTGTGTCTCACTTAAAATTATCCAGCTGGCTAGGAAACAATATCTATCAATAACACATCAAGACAATGGCTAATATCACAGCTTTAGGTTCAATCTAGATTCACGAGTTGGAATATTAAAGGGATACAACATCCTATTAAACGTAACAGGGTTTTCACACACCTAAAATCACTGGGTTCATTATATTATGAGACCCACCTTCAGGCTCGTGAGCACATCAAACTAAAGAAAGGCTGGATTGACCAAATATTCCTCTCCAACTATGGCAATAGGTCCAGGGGGGCAGCAATTCTAATAAGGAAAGGTGTTACATTCGTACCAGGCAGTGTAATTCCAGACAATAACGGCCGGTATGTCATTGTGACAGGAAAGTTATATGGCAGTTTAGTTGCACTGGTTAACTTACATGGCCCCAACTGGGACGACCCTCAGTTTTTCTCTTGCCTCATAGGAAAACTCCCGGATCTTAACTCATATTTGCTAATCTTAGGGGGAGATTTCAACTGTACGCTACAGCCAACGCTAGACAAATCTAGCCACAGACAAAGTAAATCTGTGTCCAAATCGAGTGCACTAATTTTGTCAATTATGCAGTCCTACAAATTATTTGATCCCTGGAGACACTCCAATCCAACTACCAGACTGTTCTGATTTTTTTCGCCGGTTCATCTTTCATACTCGAGAATTGATTTTTATTTGATTGATCACAGGACCATCTCTTTGGTAACTAACTGCCAGTATCACACCATAGTGATCTCCGACCACAGTCCTGTTTAACTAGACATGTCATTTCCAAACAATCCCATGCCTCAGCGTGGATGGCAACTTGACCCACTTTTATTAACAAACAGGTCATTTCATAAATTAATTTCTGACCAAATTGACTTCTACCTAGAAATCAATAGCACCCCTGGAATGTCATATACTAATATATGGGAGTCACTCAAGGCCTATCTCAGAGGTCAAATTATTTCATATGCAGCTCACAGAAAAAGAGAACGGACAAAGCGTCTTACAGAACTAACCCAGCAGATATCCGACGTTGATGACAAGTTAGCTCATGATTTTACACCTGATCTTTATAAAGAACGATTATTGTTGCAAACAGAATATAATAACCTTTCCATAAAACAGACGGAGCAGTTGTTACTTAAAACAAAGCAGTCATATTATGAACACGGCGAAAAAGCAGGAAAATTACTGTGTCATCAACTTAGACAGGCAGCAGCGCGTAGTGCCATTCCTGAAATCTGTGTCTCACTAGACTCGACCTCCACGCATCCCCAGATCATAAATGACCAATTTAAATCATACTATGAAGAGCTTTACATATCACAAACCTCCATGAACACAGCTGAAATCCGAACCTTTCGAGATGGCCTGGAATTACCAAGAATCAGTACAGAAGACCAAGCTGTCCTCGATGCCCCCTATAACAGAGAAATATCACAGGCAATAGGTTCTATGCAGAGCGGGAAAGCACCAGGCCCTGACGGGTTTCCAATAGAGTTTTATAAGTTATTCTCACACAAATTGGTACCTATTCTGAACTCTCTGTTCAAGGAAATTATCTTGGTAGGGAAACTACCTGCAACCATGACTCAGGCTACAATATCAGTCCTGTTGAAAAAAGACAAGGATCCCGTGGAGTGTGGATCGTACCGCCCTATTAGTCTCTTATGCTGTGATTACAAAATTCTCACTAAGGTGCTGGCACGTCGCTTAGAATCGGTGATACCTAATATCATTGATCCCGATCAAACAGGCTTTATACCAGGGAGGCAGTCATTTTATAACATGCGACATCTGTTCAATATTCTCTATTCTACTCACTCGGTCCATCGGCCGGAGGTCCTGCTCTCCCTCAATGCGGAGAAGGCCTTCCACCGCGTTGAATGGAACTATCTGTTCATGGTATTGGATCGGTTTGGGTTTGGCACGTCCTTTACCTCATGGATCAAAATATTGTATACCTCGCCAACAGCTTCAGTACGCACTAATCTGGTCAGGTCCAACCAGTTCATGCTGCAAAGAGGAACTCGCCAGGGGTGCTGCCTCTCGCCATTTTTATTTGACATTGCCATTAAACCTCTTGCTGTGGTGCTGAGAATGCAACAGGATATTCCAGGTATTGTTAGGAACCAGGTCACACATAAAGTTTTGCTGTATGCGGACGACCTTCTGCTCTATAAATCCAATCCTACAGAATCGATCCCTAAGCTTATAGACATATTGCAACAATCTGGTTACAGACTAAACTTCTCAAAAAGTTTACTTTTTCCTATTAATCAACTGGCAATTTCCATTAATTATAGTAATCTTCCCTTTAAATTGGAGCCCCAGTCCTTCACTTATCTGAGCATAAGGGTTACACGACATTACAAAGACCTACACGACTGCAATTTTAAACTGCTAGAGCGCACCAAACAGGATTTCCAAAGATGGTCTGCACTCCCTGTTACACTGGCAGGCCGAGTAAACACGGTAAAAATGACAATCTTGCCTCGATTCTTATACCTATTTCAGATGATCCCCATCATATTAACAAGTCCTGGTTCAAAGAGCTGAATAGTAATATTACCTCCTTTATTTGGAACAACTCCACCTCACGGATTAAAAAAGCTTATTTGGAGATGCCTAAGGAAGCAGGGGGACTGGGTCTGCCTAATTTTTTGTTTTATTACTGGTCAGCTAACATCTCCAAACTAAATTACTGGATTTCTGCCTATGAAAACAAAGAAGGACCAATATGGGCCTCTATGGAACTTAATTCCAATTCTCCGCTTTCACCCATATCTATTCTGAATGGCTCCTTGCCTGTCAGCGTAAATCTTCAGGGTTTTAGCCCAGTTGTCAGGAACACTCTTAAAATATGGTTCCAATTCAGGAAACATTTTCATTTCAGTCAGACTATCTCTTTGCTCCCGCTAGCAAACAATCATTTGTTTCCTCCTTCCCAGATTGACACTGCCTTCCAAGGATGGCATAAGAATGGTTTAGTATTTTTTAGTGACCTCTTTGTCGAAGCCACAACAATCCAACAATCACTTTTTCAGATACTTATAGGCACGTAGTTTTGCTAAGAAACATTTCCCATTTCCCTCCTTACCACCTAAAAATGCAGCTGATGTCATTCTGGACCTGGACTCTACAATGAAAAGAACGGTGTCTAAAATCTACAAAACAGCATTGGGCATTAGTCCTCCTCAGTGGGACAATGCCAGACTGGCATGGGAAGATGACCTGGGTGTTACACTGTCTGATGAGACATGGCAATGTAGTTTAAAACGCATACACACCACCTCTTTATGCATAAAACATGGCCTTATTAGTGTGAATGCTGAGTCAGCATTCACACTATTGTTCTTCTGGAATTTATTAGTGTGAATGCTGACTCAATTTTTCAAATTTCATTCTGCTATAACTTCAGCATACGTTCAGCTATTCAAATCATTCAAATATTAAAATGTTCAGCTTTTTCAGCTCTTTCAATCTTCAGCTTTCCAAATGTTCAACTTTTCAAGTTTTTCAATAATTCAGCTTTTTCCCAAAAACATTTAACATTGAATCAAATGGGAAAAGCTTCAAATCCTCATCAAAACTCATCGCCTTTCAACCTCATCTTCTTCCTCATACGTTGAGCGAGAGACACCATTCAAACTTTAAACCAGTCTCAAGACCTTGAACTATTGGAGATGTATTCAGTTTTTAAAAATTTAGTACGGTTTTTAAAATATCGCAGTTTTAGTTTTAGGAACTTTTAGCTCCTCTTCTGATTTTATAATGGGTGTGTATTGTGTCGGCTAGAGTGGGTGACATCATCGCCAGAGTGGAGAGTGGCTTTCTAAGATAGGAAAGAAAATTCTCTTCAGCTTGATTTTGGTCGCAAATCTTTTACTTGACATAGACAATATATGCATAGAAATGTAGGAAATCTTGTTAGGTGTCAGCTGGTGGTCTTATTACAGATGTAGGACTTACAGTTTTGGATTTAGAAGCCCGAGAGCGACAAGAAGTTGAAATATAGCCCCATAAGCCGCAATGATAATTTTGAGGCAAAATTTCTGGAGGATCGCAGACGGTACCCGTTTTGTCTCTCGCTCTTGTGCCCTCTTTTCTTACTCGACAGAAATAAAAACGACATGACAGAGTTCAGCCATGTCTCCTCTCACTCAGCGTATAAATATTTCGGGGATAACTATTACAGTTCCTTGAAAAATTGCAGGGGTTTCGGAGGCGTTTTCCCATTCATTCTTATGGGGATATTTTCATCTGGCTCTCCTATTTCTCCAGCTTGTGTATCTGAAGAATGCGTGTGGAGTGCGTCAGCGAGGATGTGTGACATCATTGCTACAGTGTAAAACAGCTGGAAAATCTGGTGAAAGACTTCTCTTCAGCTGGATTTGGATCCCACATCTTTTACTTTACATAGACGATGCAGCCATTTGAAGCTCTTTCTGCCTTTAACTTTCCACCTTTTCAGTCTTTTTTCACCTTTTTAAGCTATGTCTGCCCTCTTACTCTACAACTTTTCATATTTTTTGACCTTTTTAACCTCTTCCAGCCCTCTTTCTCTACAGCTTGTCATATGTTTTCACCGTTTTAACCTCTTCCAGCCCTCTTACTCTACAGCTTTTCATCCTTCTTCACCTTTTTTATGCTTTTTCATCTCTCTTACTTCATTCTTCTTAAGCTTTTTCGGCCTTCTTACTCTACATCTTCTCATCCTTTTTTCACCATTTTAACCTCTTCCAGCCCTCTTATGTACAGCTTTTCATCCCTTTTTCACCTTTTTTAACCTCTTCCAGCCCTCATGCTCTACAGCTTTTCATATTTGTTCACCTGTTTAACCTCGTCCAGCCCTCTTACTCCACAACTTTTCATATTTTTTCACCTTTATAAGCTCTTTCACCCTTTGACTTGTTTACATTTTCAAACCTTTTTTTTTAAGTCTTTAATCTCTTCCAGCCCTCTTACTCTACAGCTTTCCATATTTTTTCACCTTTTTAACCTCTTCCAGCCCTCTTACTCTACAGCCTTTCATATGTTTTCACCTTTTTAACCTCTTCTAGCCCTCTTACTCCACAACTTTTCATATTTTGTCACCTTTTTAAGCTCTTTCACCCTTTTACTTTTTGACATTTTCATCCTTTTTTTTCATATTTTTTTCCCCTTTGAACCTCTTACAGCCCTCTTACCCAACAGCTTTTCATCCGTTTCATCACCTTTTTTTTTTTTTTTTACCTATTTAAGCTCTTTCAGCCTATAATTGTTCACCTTTTTAGCCTTCTTTCACCATTTTAACATCTTCCTGCTCTCTTAATCTACAGCTTTTTGCCTTTCTTCCAACATTCTCATAGTTTTATGCATTTTGGGCAGTACATTCAGCAGATTTCTGAAATCACTTCAGCTTTCAGCATTCACCCTGTGTTTTCGAAGGAAATACAAATTTTTCTAGTGTTCTTCTGGAATTTATCTTTATTCTTCTTCTGTACATTTTTCGGTACGCTTCTTCTCCTACAAATATTGAGCGATTGAAACCAAGTATCAAAATGTTCAGCCTTTTAAGGACATTACTGCTTGTATTTTTCTTTTTTCTACCTTTAATACTTTTGGAAATATTCAGCTTTTTCTGCAAAATTTTCCCCATTCATCCATATGGGGAATTTTTCAAATTTCATTCTGCTATAACTTCAGCATGCGTTCAGCTATTGAAACCGTTCAAATATTAAAATGTTCAGCTTTTTCGGCTCTTTCAATCTTCTGCTTTTCAACTTTTCAACTTTTTCAATAGTTCAGCTTTTTCCAAAAAATTTTAAAATTGAATCAAATGGGAAAAGCTTCAAATCCTCTTCAAAACTCATCGCCTTTCAACCTCATCTTGTTCTCATACGTTGAGCGAGAGACACCATTCAAACTTTAAACCAGTCTGAAGACCTTGAACTATTGGCGATGTATTCAGTTTTAAAAAATCTTTTACGGTTTTGAAATGGTCGCAGTTTTAGTTTTAAGAAGTTTAAGCTCCTCTTCTGATTTTATAATGGGTGTGTATTGCATCAGCTAGAGTGCGCGACATCAGCGTGTGTGAGGCCGCTCGAAGAATGGGAGACGAAATTGTCTTCAGCTTGATTTTGATCCCTCACCTTTTACTTGACATAGACAAAAAATGCATAGAAATGTAGGAAATCTTGTTGGGTGTCAGGTGGTGGTCTTATTTCAGATGTGGGACATACGGTTTTCGATTTAGAAGCCAGAGAGCGACAAGAAGTCATCGCCCTCACCCATAAGCCACAATGTTAATTTTGAGAATAAATTTCTGTCCGAGAGCAGATGGTACCTGATATATCTCTCGTTCCTGTGCCCTCATTTCTCACTCGACAGAAATAAAAATGACATGACCGAGTTCAGCCCTGTCTCCTCTCACTCAACGTATAAACATTTTGGCGATAACTATTACAGTTCCTTCAAAAATTGCAGGGTTTCGGTGGCGTTTTCCCATTCATTCTCATGGGGACATTTTCAACTGGCTCTCCAATTTCTCCAGCGTGTGTATCTGAAGAGTGCATCTGTAGTGGCTGAGCCAGAGTGTGTGACATCATCTTTTGAGTGAGGAGCAGCTGGAAGATCTGGAGAAAGACTTTTCTTCAGCTGGATTTGGATCCCTCATCTTTTACTTTACATAGACGATGCAGCCATTTTAAGCTCTTTCTGCCTTTAACTTTCCACCTCTTCAGTCTTTTTTCACCTTTTTAAGCTCTGTCTGCCTTTAACTTTACACCTCTTCAGTCTTTTTTCACCCTTTTAAGCTCTTTCTCCCCTCTTACTCTACAGCTTTTTAGCCTCTTCAAATATTCATCTTTATGTTTTCAACTCTTCACCTTACTCTACAACTTTTCTGCCTTTTCAGTCTTTTTTTTACCTTTTTAAAGCTTTTTCAACTCCCTTACTCTACAACTTTTCTGCCTTTTCATTCATTTTTCACCTTTTAATTTTCTCAACCCTCCTACTCTACAACTTTTCTGCCTTTTCAGTCTTTTTGACCTTTTTAAACTCTTTCTGCCCTCTTACTCTACATCTTTTTACCTTTTCATCCTTTTTTCACCTATTTGAGCTCTTTCACCCTCAAACTTTTTGCATTGTCATCCTATTTTCACCTTTTTAAGCTTTTTCTGCCTTCTAACTCTGCAGCTTTTTAGCCTCTTCAGATATTCATCTTTATGCCTTCAACTCTTCACCTTTCTCCACAACTTTTCTGCCTTTTCAGCCTTTTTTCACCTTTTTAAGCTTTTTCAACTCCCTTACTCTACAACTTTTCTGCATTTTCAGTCATTTTTCACCTCTAATTTTCTCAACCCTCCTACTCTACAACTTTTCTGCCTTTTCATCCTTTTCACCTATTTGAGCTCTTTCACCAAACTTTTTGCATTGTCATCCTATTTTCACCTTTTTAACCTCTTCCAGCCCTCTTACTCTGCAGCGTGTCATATTTTTTCACCATTCTAACCTCTTTCAGCCCTCTTACTCTACAGCTTTTCATTCTTCTTCACCTTTTTATGCTTTTTCGGCCCTCTCACTTCATACTTTCACACCTTTTTTAAGCTTTTTCGGCCCTCTTACTCTACATATTCTCATCCTTTTTTCCACCATTTTAACCTCTTCCAGCCCTGTTATGTACAGCTTTTCATTCTTTTTTCACCTTTTTAACCTCTTCCAGCCCTCTTACTCTACAGATTTTCATACTTTTTTCTCCTTTTTAACCTCTTTTAGCTTTTTAACCTATTTAAGCTCCTTCAGCCTATGACTTTTCACCTTTTTAGCCTTCTCTCACCATTTTAACATCTTCCAGCCCTCTTAATCTACAGCTTTTCGCCTTTTTTCAACATTCTCATACTTTTATGCATTTTCGGCAGTACGTTCAGCAGATTTTCCAAATCGCTTCAGCCTTCAGCATTCACACTGTATTTTCGCAGGAAATACACATTTTTCTAGTTAAATTTAAAGTTGTGCATCGATTGCACTACTCACCTGAGAAATTGGCTAAAATATATCCTGGCACCAATCCGGGTTGTCTGAGGTGTGGCCATAGACCAACTAAATTAGGTCATATGTTCTGGTCTTGTAAATAGTGTAAATGCTGACACAGCATTCACACTATTGTTCTTCTGCAATTTATTAGTGTGAATGCTGAGTCAGCATTCACACTATTGTTCTTCTGGAATGTATTATTCCTGATTCCATACGTTTTTCGGCACCTTTCTTCTCCTACAAATCTTGAACTATTAAAACCATTCAACCATCAAAATGTTCAGCTTTTCAAGGACATGATGGCTATTATTCTGGCTTTTCTATCTGTTATACTTTTGGATATGTTAAGCTTTTAATGCAAAATTTGTCCCATTCATCCTTATGGGGAATTTTTCTAAGTTCAGCCTTCAGCTTTTCAGTGTTTCACCCTTCTAGCTTTTTCATGAATTCAGCTTTTTCAAAAAAAAAATTAACATTGACGCAAATGGGAAAATCACAAAATCCTCTGCAAAACTCATCGCCTTTCAACCTCTACTTATCCCTCATACGTTGAGCTGGAGACGCCATTCCAACTGTAAAGTAGTCAGCGGACTTTGAACTATTGACCCTGTATTCAATTTTTTAAAATCTTGTACGGTTTTCAAAATGTCGCAGTTTTAGTTTTAAGAACTTTTAGCTCGTCTTCTAATTTTATAATGGGTGTGTATTGCGTCAGCTGGAGTGGGTGACATCATCGCCAGAGTGGAGAGTGGCTTTCGAAGATAGGAAAGAAAATTCTCTTCATCTTGATTCTGGTCCCACATCTTTTACCTGACATAGACAATATATGCATAGAAATGTAGGAAATCTTGATGGGTGTCAGGTGGTGGTCTTATTTCAGATGTGGGACTTACGGTTTTGGATTTAGAAGCCCCAGAGCGACACAAACTTAACCACCTGGTCCATAAGCCACAATGTTAATTTTGAGGCTAAATTTCTGGAGGATCGCAGACGGAATCTGATTTGTCTCTCGCTCCTGTGCCTTCATTTCTGACTCGACAGAAATAAAAACGACATGAGCGAGTTCAGCCATGTCTCCTCTCACTAACCATATAAATATTTTGGCCATAACCATTAGTTTTTTCTAAAATCGCAGGGATTTGGGAGGAGTTTTCCCATTCATTCTTATGGGATCCCTTCATCTCTGTCTCTGTTACTTCTGCAGTGTATCTGAAGAATGCTTGTGTATTGCGTGAGCTAGAGTGTGTGACATCATCACTTGATTGAGAGCAGCTGGAACACTGGAGAAAGAATTCTCTTCAGCTTGATTTGGATCCCACATCGTTTACTTTACATAGACCAATGCTGTCAAACTGATACAGGAAAGGGCCACTGTGGCTGCAGGTTTTCATTCCAACCAAGCACCTTGATTTGGATCAGGTGTGCTCCTGCTCCAGGTATGTGCAGCCATTCACAGCTCTTTCACCCTTAACTTTTGGACATTTTCATCCTTTTTGCACCTGTTTTACCTTTTTCGGCCCTCTCACTCTACAGCTTTCCATCCTTTTCCATCCTTTTCATCCTTTTTTCAGCCTTTTAAGCTCTTTCAGCCTTCACTTTTTCAAGTTTTTAGCCTTTTTTCACCATTTTAACCCCTTCCAGCCCTCTTACTCTACAACTTTTCACCTTTTCAGCTTTTTAAAGAGTATTTTATCCTCTTCCGGCCCTCTTACTCTACAGCTTTTTAGCCTTTTCAGATATTCACCTTTCTGCCTTTTCAGCTCTTTCAAACATTCAACTTCTTGTTCAGCAATTAAAATGTTCAATTTTTCAACTCCTTTAGCCTTTAACTTTTCTGCATTTTCAGCTTTTCAGCCCTTTCAGCTTTTCAGCCTTTTCAGTTTTTCCAGCCTTTTCAGCTTTTTCATACATTCAGCTTCATGTTCAGCTCCAGAAACTGTTCAGCTAGCAACATGTTCAACTTTTTAAGCTCTTTCAGCCTTTAACGTTGCAACTTTTTCAGCTTTTCAGCCCTTTCAACTTTTCTGGCATTTCAGCTTTCAGCTTTTTCAGCTTTTCGGCAGTACATTCAGCAGATTTCGCTTCAGCATTCACACTGTATTTTCGCAGGAAATGCAATTTTTCTAGTTCTCGTCATTATTCCTGCTTTCGTACGTTTTTCGGCATCTATCTCCTCCTACAAATTTTGAGCGACTGAAACCATTCAAGTATCAAAATGTTCAGCTTTTTATGGACATTACTGCTATTACTTTTGGCTTTTCTACCTTTTCTACTTTTGGAAATATTCAGCTTTTTCTGCAAAATTCTGCCCAAATTTTTCAAATTTCATTCTGCTATAACTTCAGCATACATTCAGCTATTGAAACCATTCAACTTTTAGAATGTTCAGCTTTTTCAGCTTTTTCAGCTCTTTCAACCTTTCTCCTTTTCAACTTTTCAACTTTTTCAGCAATTCAGCTTTTTCCCAAAAAATTTTAACATTGAAGGAAAGGGGAAAATCTTCAAATCCTCTCCAAACATCATCGCGTTTCAACCTCTTTTTCTCCATCATGCTTTGAGCTGGAGACACCATTCCAACTTTAGAACACTCACAAAACCTTGACCAATTGGACCTGTAGTCAGTTTTTAAAAATCTTGTACTGATTTGAAATAATCACAGTTTTTTAGTTTGAAGGAGTTTTAGCCCGTCTTCTGAGTTTATAATGGGTGTGTATTGCGTCGGCTAGAGTGCGTGACATCATCGCCACAGTGGAGAGGAGCTGGAACCGCTCAAGAAAAAAATTCTCTTCAGCTTGTTTCAGATCCCAAACCTTTTACTCAACATGGACAATATATGCAAAGAAATGTGGAAGCCCTGGAGTGACAAGAACCCAATCAGCCGCTCCATAAGCCGTAATATTAATTTTGAGCCTAAATTTCTGGAGGAAAGCAGACGGTACCTGATTTATCTCTCGCATTTCTGCCATCATTTCTCACTCGACAGAAATAAAAAAAACGACATGACCGAGTTCAGCCATGTCTCCTATCACTCAGCATATAAATATTTTGGCCATTACCATTAGTTTTTTCAATCGCAGGGGTTTGGGAGGCGTTTTCCCATTCATTCTTAAGGGGACCTCTTCATCTCTGTCTCTGCTACTTCTCCAGCGTGTGTATCTGAAGAATGCGTGTGTGGTGCCTGAGCTGGAGTGCATGACATCATCTTTAGAGTGGGGAGCAGCTGCAAAATCTGGAGAAAGAATTCTCTTCAGCTGGATTTGGCACATCTTTTACATAGAGGATGCAGCCATTTTAAACTCATTAAGCCTTTAACTTTCCACCTTTTCAGTCTTTTTTCACCGTTTAAAGCTCTTCAACCCTTTAACTTTCCACCTTTTTAAGCTCTGTCTGCCTTTGACTTTCCACCTGTTCAGTCTAATTTTACCTTTTTAAGCACTGTCTGCCTTTAATATTCCACCTTTTCAGCCTTTTTTCCCCTTTTAAACTCTTTCTGCCTTTGACTTTCCACCTTTTCAGTCTTTTTTTCATCTTTTTAACTCTTTCATCCTTTAAAGTCCATGTAAAGCGGCCTCCCTGATCTGAACCCGAGTGGTGTTTTGTTACTGGACTTCTGTGCTAGTCACAGTTTGCCCATAACAAACACCATGTTCAAGTATAAGGGTTTCCATATATACACATGGCACCAGGACGCCCTAGGCCGGAGGTCAATGATCGACTTTGTGGTCATCAAGCAAAAGTTCGGGGAGGCCATGGATGAGGACTACCGGTCGGCCTCGAAGAAATTCTGGCAAACCATCCAGCGCCTAAGGAGGGGCAAGCAGTCCTCCACCAACACTGTTAACAGCGGAGGTGGGGAGCTGTTGACCTTGACTGAGGACATTGTCGGGCGGTGGAAGGAATACTTCGAGGATCTCCTCAATCCCACTGGCACGCCTTCCATAGAGGAAGCAGAGGCTGGGGACTCAGAGGTGGACTCATTCATCACCCAAGCCGAAGTCACTGAGGTAGTTGGGAAGCTCCTCAGTGGCAAAGCACCGGGGGCGCCCTGAGTACCTGAAGTCTCTGGATGTTGTGGGGCTGTCTTGGTTGACACGTCTCTGCAGCATCGCGTGGCAGTCGGGGACAGTGCCTTTGGACTCGCAGACTGGGGTGGTGGTCCCCCTATTCAAAAAGGGGGACCAGAGGGTGTGTTCCAACTATCGGGGGATCACACCCCTCAGCCTCCCTGGGAAAGTCTATTCCAGGGTACTGGAGAGGAGAATTTGGTCGATAGTCGAACCTCGGATTCAGGAGGAACAATGCGGTTTTCGTCCGGGCCGCGGAACACTGGACCAGCTCTATACCCTCCACAGGGTGCTCGAGGGTTCATGGGAGTTTGCCCAACCAGTCCACATGTGTTTTGTGGTCTTGGAGAAAGCATTCGACCGTGTCCCTCGTGGCATTCTGTGGGAGGTGCTCTGGGAGTACGGGGTCCGAGGCCCTCTGTTAAGGGCTGTGCGGTCCCTGTACGACCAGAGCAGGACCTTGGTTCGCATTGCCGGCAGTAAGTCCGACCTGTTCCCAGTGCATGTTGGACTCTGGCAGGGCCGCCCTTTGTCACCGGTTCTGTTCATTATTTTTATGGACAGAATCTCTAGGCGCAGCCATGGGCCGGAGGGAGTCTGGTTCGGGAGCCACTGGATTTCATCTCTGCTTTTCGCGGATGATGTGGTCTTGTTGGCTCCTTCGAGCCAGGACCTCCAGCATGTCCTGGGGCGATTTGCAGCCAAATGTGAAGCTGCCCCCGCGACCCGGCCCCGGATAAGCAGACGACAATGGATGTATGTATGTATGTATGGATGGATGGATGGATGGATGTTATTTTTTCTGTGTTTCACAAAACAAGTTGCTGATATACAGGTCACTGTTGTTCAGTATTTGGCCTTATATACCTTCCTCATTCAGCAATCTTTTACTGGTTTGAGGTTTAATTGCGTTTGTATGAGAGTTGTGTTGACAAAAGGAGAATTTTTTTTAACTACAGTGCTGTAATCATACTTCGAAAAAAATGTAAATGTTGTAGTCAAACTAGTTAAATAAAAGAATTTGAGTAAATGACCATATTTTCCTAGTTTTGCTTAGCAAGATTTTTGTAAGGAAGGAATTAAACGCCTGTCCCAAATTGCCGCCTGGTCCCAACTAAACGCCTGGTCTGTTAGGTGATTGAAACAAATAAACGCCCCAGCCATTATTTGGTTATTTACGGTGTGTATGATTTGGTAATGAGGGTAGAATAGCATCTAACTAGAGTATTTTGTATCTGATATGAATTTGTGTGTGATTTCTAATTACATTAAGATCATGGAAAATGGTGTCTAATAGTGTATTAGGATCTCCGGTTTGGTTTGTAATTACAGTATAATTTGGTATAATAGTGTCTAAGTATAGTGTCATATAGAGGTGCAGGAATCACGCCCACGCGCAGGAGGGGAGCTGCCTCCGTGTACTGCACGAGGACCTAACCTACAGTAACAATGGAAGCTAGCAGCATGATTGGATAGACCCAGCCTGACCTATTTGAGCCATCGGAGCCAGAAACGGACTCTGAGTCAGACTCAGCCTCGTTCCTCACAGTCCATGTTTTACATTAACCCCCTGGAGTCGATTGACGCGCCGGCGCGTCAAAATCACGTGACCAATTTCAGCTGACGTAGCAGCGAAACGGCGCCTCTGTGAGTCTCAGTTCCGACTTTTTTGTTTTCAAGCAGCCTTCAAACTATATACCAGTTTTTAAATCGTGTTAATAGGCCAAGTAAAACCGGAGATACGATCTACTATGTCAGCCACGCTTTTTCGCTAACGTTGCCGTCACGTTTGCAAACCGTTTGGTGCAGGAAGAGACGGTAAAATCGGGCTTTCCTCACGAACGTGTCCGCAAACAGGAAGTGTTGAAAGCAAAAAAACGTGTTCCTATTGGTGGAAAATGGCACCACACCAGCCAATCACAAAATTATTTGGCAAGTCACGTGATCTGGTTGCTGGGGGACAGGGGGAAGATTTGGGAGTGACGGGGCGGAAAAGTGAAGGCAGCTGTGTCGGTCACAGAGGCAGCGACAGAGATCGCGCGCTTTGAGAGTTGAGAGATTTGTGACATATAGCGTGTTTGGAGTGCATAGTTAGTGTGTTCTGTAGTGTTTAGTGAATTGTGTTTAGTGTGTAGTGGAGTCTTTTAATTTAATGAGTCTAAACGATGAGGAGAAGCTGAATGTGAAGCAGGCAGTGCAGCTCTTCATTCAGCTGAGGAGCCCTGACTCTGAGGCATTGCCTGTATTTAAATGTAAATAGTTGCATAAAACTTTGTAAAATTCAAAAACTTATGCACACATTTAGTAAACAACATTTATATTTGCATTATAAGTAATTAAAATCTTTCGTTCATCATATTTGTGGTTTTTACAGTAAAAAATCTAACTTTTTCTTACTCGGATTTTATGTTTTTTTGTGATTTTAGATAAATTGTGTTAATACAGTATGTCAAAATAAAAAAAATAACTGTACAGTCACACATGTGAGGTTGTGCTGAAAATAATGACACCAAACAAGGCAAGATAAA
>CAEMYA010000582.1:239931-254831 GCA_903131615.1 Diplodus sargus | reverse complement strand
ACACACAGCAGCTTGACTAACAAAAATAATGACTACAGTCATAACATGGTGTAAAACTATGTGAGTTATTTCTGCTTCAACATGATCGGACTGAGAAGGAAAGACAGCCGCTGTCAGACAGCTCCGTCAGACTCAGGGTTTCTTCAGGTAAACCTGCAATGAGCAGGTTATGTTCACAGAGTAAGTAACTGCAGTAACAGACCCAGAGCTTAAGTTACCTCTCTTTCTGGAACTGAAAACTCAGAGTTTCTCTCATCTCAGGGTTAACAAACTCAGAGTTTTCACAAAACCCGCTTTCTGGAATACCCCCCAGGTTTTCATTTCAGTCTTGCATTCGTGTGTTCAGGTCATTCAGATGTTGAAATATATCTTCCAGATATGCCAGTCTTGCGCCACCATACTTCTCATTTGTCAAAAACACTTTTAAGTTCCTCCCACAGCTCATACACATGGGCTAAAATGCTGGACCTCCGTGTGGAGCAATAACTCTGATGCTCCGCTCCCATTTCCTCACACAGTGATGCGAACAACTTTTTACAGGTCTCATCTTCATAAAGTTTATCATGCACACAACATCTCCCATTACAGGAGCTGGATCTACTGGTAATGTCTTGGCAACGAGTGCTTCCCGGTGCAGAAAACAATGTGTCGCAGTGACATCTAGATGTTGCTCTTTCACTCAAAGCCTTTGGTGCGCCCGAGCATGGCAGTTGCTCCATCAGTGCGAACACTTACGCAGTTTTGCCACTTCAGTCCTCCTTGTTCAAGGTACTCTGACTCAACTCTGATGTTGTTCTTTCTGGCAATTCCTTGCAAAACAGAAAGTTTTCTCTGATGGTGTCTCCATCTACAAAGCGCACATTTGCCATAAGTTGTGCATGTCCACTGATATCCGTAGATTCATCTAGTTCAACTGCAAATTTCCCACTGATGCGCAACTTTTCCATAACTATCTTCTCAATGTCTGCAGACATGTCTTCAATACGTCTGCTAATTATTATTTGAGAGAAGGACTTGGGCGATTTCTTTAATGGCGGCAAGGCCGAGCATCTCTTTTTAAGGTAATATAATTTTGCGGTGTGTGGACTGTTTTTGATTTAGTGATGAGTTCAGCAACTTGGTAGCTAGTTTTAGGAGCTTTCTCTTCTCGTCTTGGTGATTTTCCTCAATAACGCTGCCTGTTTCTCAGTCTGTTCACGCAGTTTAACAAAATAGTCCATGTTCTTGTTTTGAAGCGATGGGTGTATGTCTGGAGATGGCATTTAAGTTTATTTGGAACCATGGCACCGCTGGACAACTTTTCCCTGCACACCAGGCATAGCAGAGTTGTCTTGGTTGGTTTCCCAGTAAAAGTAAATCCAAAGGCAAGATAACTGTCATTGTATTGTCTCGAGCTCACCTTTTTTTGCTTTCTTCTGACCACAACTCATGCCAGGGCCTTCATCTGGGTTGGAATTTTCTCCAGGACACAGGTCAGACTGAGTACTTTTTCTTCTCAAATATTTATCCATCGCTATTACCTGCACTGTCTCACTTGAAGCATGACTATGTACTTCTGTATTTATCGCGAGATGGCAGTGGGATGTTCAACTGCCATCTAGTAGTAGAAGAACATTTAGTTGTTCTGCTTGTCACTACACGCCGCTTGCTTAGAGTACCAATCAGGTGAAATTAGATAATCTTCCACGGCACACGTATGTGCACAGCGGTTGGTAATCACTGCACTACGAGATGTACAAGACCGTAGCAGCACACCCGCTATAAAGCAGCCAACATTAGCGGAATCATTTAATCATTGTGTCCCATATAAGAAGAAAGGGGCTCGGTGGATAGCTTATACGGATGCAGTCACATTGCATATTACTAAAGATATTGTGCCCGTATATACAGTGGAAAAGCAGGAGGTTCATCCACATGCTGAAAATGTTCGACCCCAGGTTTGTGCTACGAAGCCGCAACAGGGCCAGAGGTAGGAGACAGGCCCGTCTTCCTTGCCAAAAATGTGTAAAATAGACACACACCTCATGTCCTGTACATCTACCAACATGTCATGTTTACTATGCAATGTATGCAGATGTTTAAGTTAGTTTACATACAGGGCTTGAAGACCTCCGGCGTAGCAATATTTTGGTGAAGTGTTTTTTTAAATGTATTTATTTATTTATTTTTTAAAAACAAACTGTAACCAGTCGTTTAAAGTGACTAGTGCAGTGCCCGTAGGAAATATGTATTCCTATATAAAAGTGGGGGGTTAAGTAGCTTTTTCATGGATGGCCAAATGAGGCTGTGTTTGAAGGTGGGACGTCAGGGATATTTAGGTTTGTTGAGAAATCCGATATTCCAGGGAATAATTGGCCGTTTTTGACTATTTTTGATTTTGCCATTATATTTCACCTTGAAAACTATTTACTTGGTGTCATTATTTTCAGCACAACCTCACATGTGTGACTGTACAGTTATTTTTTTATTTTGACATGCTGTATTAACACAATGGACCTAAAATCACAAAAAAACCCATCAAATTTGAGAAGAAAAAGTTAGATTTTTTTTTACTGTGAAAACCACAATTATGTTTTTGAAAAACATTTTTTATTACTTATAATGCAAATATAAATTGTTGTTTGCTAAATATGTGCATAAACTTTAGAAATGTACAAAGTTATATGTAACTATTTACATTTAAATGCAGGCAATGCTCAGGCCTCACTTGGCTCCTTCCAGCTGAATGAAGGGCTGCACTGCCTGCTCCAGATTCAGCAGTCTCCTCATTGTTTTGACTCATTAAACAAAAAACCGATGGCGGACATTATTTACCCTAAGTCCGGTTTTGGACGTGCCGGTGCGTCCGGTCCGTCGACTCAGGAGGTGGTCCGTTTTGGATAGTGGCTAGCTACACATGAACATCCACAGATTCCAAATCCACTTTGTTGTCCACGTGTCTCCGGATCTCCTCAGACCCGAACAGACTCGGTCCGGACTCATTTAGTCTCATTAATCCACAACAGTCAGTTTAGATGCACAGAACGGGACCGAACCGCCGGCAAAATCCCAGTCCAGCTCGCGCCGCTGCAGGTATAAATCCGCTTGTTTCTTAAGGTACAGTGCATACGGAAAGTATTCACAGTGCTTCACTTTTTCCACATTTTGTTATGTTACAGCCTTATTCCAAAATGGATTTAACTAATTTTTTTCCCTCAGAATTCTACACATAATACCCCATAATGACAACTTAAAGAAAGTTTGTTTGAGATTTTTGCAAATTTTTAAAAATAAAAAATGAAGAAATCACTTGTACATAAGTATTCACAGCCTTTGCTCAATACTTTGTTGTGGCACCTTTGGCAGCAATTACAGCCTGAAATATTATGGAATATGAAGCCACAAGCTTGGCACACGTATCTTTGGCCATTTTTGCCCATTCCTCTTTACAGAACCTCTCGAGCTCCATCAGGTTGGATGGGGAGCATCAGTGCACAGCCATTTTCAGATCCCTCCAGAGATATTCAATGGGATTCAAGTCTGGGCTCTGGCTGGGCCACTCTAGGACATTCACAGAGTTGTCCTGAAGCCACTCCTTCGATATCTTGGCTGTGTGCTTCGGGTCGTTGTCCTGTTGAAAGGTGAACCGTCGCCCCAGTCTGAGGTCAAGAGCGCTCTGGAGCAGGTTTTCTTCCAGGATGTCTCTGTACATTGCTGCATTCATCTTTCCCTCAATCCTGACAAGTCTCCCATTTCCTGCCGCTGAAAAACATCCCCACAGCATGATGCTGCCACCACCATGCTTCACTGTAGAGATGGTATTGGCAAGGTGATGAGCGGTGCCTGGTGTCCTCCAAACATAGCGCTTGGCATTCTAGCCAAAGAGTTCGATCTTTGTCTTATCAGACCAGAGAATTTTTGTTTCTCATGGTCTGAGAGTCTTTCAGGTGCCTTTTGGCAAACTCCAGGCGGGCTGCCATGTGCCTTTTACTAAGGAGCGGCTTCCGTCTGGCCACTCTACCATACAGGCCTGATTGGTGGAGTGCTGCAGCGATGGTTGTCCTTCTGTAGGGTTCTCCTCTCTCTACAGAGGAACCCTGGAGCTCTGTCAGAGTGACCATCGGGTTGTTGGTCACCTCCCTAACTAAAGCCCTTCCCCCCCCGATCACTCAGATTAGAGGGATGGTCAGCTTTAGGAAGAGTCCTGGTGGTTCCAAACTTCTTCCATTTACAGATGATGGAGGCCACTGTGCTCATCGGGACCTTTAAAGCAGCAGACATTTTTCTGTACCCTTCCCCAGATCTGTGCATCAAGACAATCCTGTCTCATAGGTCTATAGACAATTCTTTCTACTTCATGCTTGTTTTGTAGCCTGACATACACTGTTAACTGTGGGTCCTTATATAGACAGGTGTGTGCATTTCCAAATCATTTCCAATCAGCTGAATTTGTCACAGGTGGACTCCAATTAAGCTGTAGAAACATCTCAAGGATGATGAGTGGAAACAGAATGCACCTGAGCTCAATTTTGAGCTTGATCACGAAGGTTGTGAATACTTATGTACAAGGGGTTTCTTCGTTTTTTATTTTTAATAAATTTGCAAAAATCTCAAAGAAACTTTTTTTAAGTTGTCATTATTGGGTATTATGTGTAGAATTTTGAGGAAAAAAATGAATTGAATCCATTTTGGAATAAGGCTGAAACAAAAAAAATGTGGAAAAAGTGAAGCGCTGTGAATACTTCCCGTACGGCACTATATGTCGTGGGCTTGAGCTCTGCAGTGATTGGCTTTGGTGCGTACGTGGCTATGGTGTGCAGTGATTGGCCCTGGTGCGCATGTGACTGGGGTGGCTCTGGTGGACAATGCTTGCAGAATTTGAAAGCATTTATGAAATAATTTATTAGCGGCATCATTGCAGTCCGAACAAATCCGACGTCGCACACCCTTGAACCAAGCAGCAGCCATGTCGAAACTCTCAGGTCAGTCTGATCCTGATCCGCAGACATATTTTAGGAACAGACACATACACACACAGACAGACAGAGATTCCTTGCTTTTATAGAGAGATAGTTCCAACTACCAATGGTACTCAAGGTAACCAAGGAGGTCTAGCCAATCAGAGCAGAGTAGGGCGGGCCTTAAGTTTTCAGGCACCTCGGACAACGTAGCCAGAGCGATTCATGTAACATTAGCCTAGAGGCAGCCCTGCACACTTTTCATTCAGACAAACTAATGCGACTGCCCCAGTTGTTAGATTTCATCAGTGAGACCAACATTAATCTCCTAAAAAGAATTTAACCAGCGGTAAACCTCTAAAAGCATGCGGATAAGTTACTTGGCTAGTTTTCTCCCCCGGGATGACGACAGAGTTTGGCCCCGGGCGCGGCTCCCACAGACTCTGCACTGGATTAAACTGTGACTTTCTCGCATGAAAAAATATTAAAACTGTGACTTGTTAACAGCGCTAAAGCCAGAATTAAAACAGCTTTTAGCAGCTTTACTGCTATTGCTATTGATTGCCGCGAACTGGCGATAGCGATGCTAATTTCTGTTAGCCCGTCTATGAGGTTTTACATTATACGTTAGCATCATGAAAGCTGTGAGCCTGAACCAATGGACACGTCTACAGTGTTTTTGGACATTGCCTACATCTTGCAATTGGTGAGTGTTTCCCCCTGTGATTGAACAGTAATCGTCATTACACAGAGAACTTTGTAATATTTTATCTATGCAATTAAAGCGCGCACGTGCGTGCGTGTGTGTGTGTATATGTGGCTGTGAGTCAGTGTGTCTGTGTGAGCATGTGTATGACTCACTGAGTCTGTGTGTGTATATGAGTCAGTGAGTGAGTCTGTGAGAGTCAGCGAGTGAGTCTGTGTGTGTGAGCGTGTGTATTAGTCAGGGAGTCTCTGTGTGTGTGTGTGTGTGTGTGTGTGTGTGTGTGTGTGTGTGTGTGAGCGTGAGTATGAGTCAGGGAGTGTGTGTGTGTGAGTGTATGAGTCAGTGAGTGAGTCTGTGTGTGTGAGCGTGTGTATGAGTCAGTGAGTGAGTCTGTGTGTGTGAGCGTGTGTATGAGTCAGTGAGTGAGTCTGTGTGTGTGTGAGCGTGTGTATGAGTCAGTGTGAGTCTGTAGCCCTTTTTAGATAGAAAAGGCGGCACATTTGCTCCAAGGTAAGGGCGGCAATTTGCCAGCCTGTCTTTCTAAAACTGAGGCGTAATATTCCTCCTTTTCCAAAAGCCGCCTCTGAGGTAGGCGTAAACATGTGACGTGACATGAAGCTCGAAGTTGGGCTGTAAACGGTGACATAAATTTGTCTTCAAAATAAGAGCTTTACATTGCACCCCACTGGAGTTTAGAACTGGGTTCTTAGCGGGGGGCTTTTAATTTGAAAGTAGCGACCATCCTTAGCTTTCTGACATAACCGAGGAGACCGAGGCTCCTGGATCTCAGCGGCTGTTCAGTTGTTCATCTTAATGTCCGCGGCTGAAATGATGGACTGACTGCTGTGATCAGCTGTTTCCTGGTTTTAAAACTCCTCGGTTGTGGGTCGCACAACAGTGCAGGTCATTGACACCTCCGCCCACCTCACGCAGAGGCCGGCACATTTCAGCCTCGGTTTTAGATAGCAGTCGAGGCGGAAATAAGTGTACCCTCCGAGGCGGAAAATCGGCGGGCCACAACAGACCCCCAATTTGCCGGCCTCTGTCTAAAACCGCGGACCGAGCCCCCAAAAGGACGGACAAATTGGCGGCTTGGTGCTCTGTCTAAAAACGGCTTGTGTGTGAGCATGTGTATGACTCAGTGAGTAAGTCAGTGAGTTAGTGTGTGTGTGATGCATTTTCAAGTACATTACTGTGCATCTTGGCTTAGAAAGTGTCTTGAATGCTAATACATTCTTTTTACTGTAACATTTCAAGCGTTTGTTTTCATTCTCAGAGAGAAGCATGAAGGAGGGGGGGTCCGGAGGAAGCTCTAGCATGTTGACTGTTTTAAGTACCAATGGAGGCCATTTCCTGCAACTTCAGCCTTCAGTCTTCTCCAGGGGCTCAGCCCCCAGGAAGCAGCTAACAGATTTTTCATGAAAGCATATATAACAAGAATCTTTGACCATGATCTATGTACAAGTTCCACTGACATACAATCTGTGGACCTGGTGGAAGTTAAGACATTATCTAAAGTGAAAAACCAGCTCTGCTTCGCCAGGCAGCGAACACGTATCTGGTAGAATCACAGAGTTCGTTTCGCCATTGTTCGCTGAAAGTGAAACCTTCTCCTTCTGCGCTCAGAATAACTTTCGGACCCTTCCCCTCCACACATTAGCCACTTACAGTGCCAGTCCCTGCCCATCTAACACACATTGGCCTGCCAGCTGTCATTCTAACTCTCAGATTCACTTGGTCGTAGTCTGGAGCCCAGGATATACGATTTGTGGACTAAATGATAGGATGGGCGAAGGCAAGTTTTACATGGGCTTGAGCCCACCCAAGAGAGGGCTAGCCTCGCCACTGGTCTTCTCTCAATATACCAAAAAAGGAAATAAACACCCTTAATTTGAAAATGAGTATAGTGGCGCTGAGCTAGCAATATAGCGGTGCTGCGCCGTTATTCCACAGTCTTGGGAGAACTCTGAGGAGGATGATTCTTCACTGACCCAATCTATCAAAGCCTCCATCCTGGATTACCTGAGGGAGAAGTATTCTGATCCTTCCACTGACAACCTGCTGGACATGGAAGGCTTAGTGGATCCCAGGTTCAAGACAACATACTGCACAAAAGGAAAGGTGGACGACATCAAGAGCAGAGCCACAGCCAACAGAGCCACTAAAGAAGCAGACCCTTGGAAGCTTCTTTAAAGGAGAACTTCGGTCAATTTCAACATCAGCTTTATTGCTCAAGCTACCCTTGACTTGCCAGTACCGAAAACGTGAACACTTTTGGTCCACCCCTTACAGGGCTCCTTGAACGGAGAGTTAGCATTGACAGCTAACATCGTGGGGTCACGTCTTTACACTGTGTTTTAAACATCTTAACATGCTCCAAATATCACCCCAAAAGCTATGCAACATCAGCAGACACCTTACAACACAGCACTGTAGTGTGTATGGCTCAAAATGAATAAAAAAGTGGTTAAAACAGTGTGTTTGTGCAAGCAGCTACTTACCGTGTTTGTTTACATCTCGTCTTCCCGTAGTCCAAACTAGTCAATCCGTCGAGCGTGCGCTTACTCCCTCACTGGCAGAGACGGAAACTTTTGCAGACAGAAACGTATTCCAGCATTTTCGTTTTTCTGTTCATAACGTCCATGTCCATGTTACAGCCTGTCATGAGCCATGAGCCTTACAATAGCCTGTCATGAGTCTATTCGCTCATGACAACAATGGCTTGAGAGAACTTCCGGGGCATGCTATATTGTCAGAGACTCACCACTAGCAGCTCAATGTCACTTGTGTATATAGTCTCCTTCAGTTACATGACCTGGGTTGCATCACGTGATGGATGGATGGATGGATGGATGGATGAATGAATGAATGAATGAATGAATGGATGGATATATATATAGATAGAGGGTGAGAGAGAAAACATGTTACCATGTGGTGATGGTCCCAACACCATCCTTCTCACAGAAAAGAAAAAGCCATATCAGTAGGATATAGATGGATAGATTAACACAATACCTGCTGTAAAAAAAAAGAAAAGTTACCAAATGTAACCATGTTTGATCAATGAAAACTTATATGTCAATCCTCTCTCTGACAGGAACCCCTGGTGTTGGAAAGACTACTTTAGGAAGGGAACTGGCCCAGCGGACAGGGCTGACCTATGTTAACATTGGAGACCTGGCCCAGGAAGGTGAAAACTTTAACCAACTTTGATAAGAAATGGATACAAAAGACTGACACAAACACCTGACACTGAATGAAATTCTTTGGGCATGGAGCACCGTTCCTCCTTTTGTTGCATTGTCATTGAGCTACCTTAGGGTTTGACATCAGGGACTCGGGCCTGGTTCCAAGTACACTTGACCTCAAAAGCCAGTTCATTTGATTACAAGTGTACTGTACTTATGCCGGGGTCCGCTTGAAACACGGTTCGTATCAGGTCTGAAAGCAACTGAACTTAAACATGGAAGTGAAACATTTAAGTAAATACAATATGATGACAGAGTCATCCTGAGGCTGTTCTAATTATCCTGATGCTCTTTCCTCAGGACAACTTTATGATGGTTACGATGAGGAGTATCAGTGCCCCATCTTGGATGAGGACAGGGTGAGCTAAACTCCACACGCTAGCTTTGAACCTGGTTATGACCTGCCGGTCTATACTGCACAAAACAACTGATGAGGAACCACTGCAAAACGCTTCCTTGTTGTCCCTTTTGGTTACATTTTCATTTTCTGTGTCAGATCAGTGAACAATTTCAAAATCTAAGCAGCAGAGGTCAAGATATCCTCAATTTTAATATGTTCTTTCTTATTATTCTTCAGCCTACCTTTTTTTACAGTTAAATTAGGGCTGGTCGATATGTGTTATCAGGATATGTCTTTTTTATATTGATCGATGTCGATAATTATCACGATATATCCAACATTAATAATAATGTTTAATTTACAGTTTTAAGAGTATTCTCCTTAGGACAAACCCCCCCAAAAACCTGAAGGTTATGTATGGTTTATAAAATACAATTATTTATTGTCAGATACTAGATGACAAACATTCAACAGAACCAACCAACCAAATGGCTTTATGTTAAACACTGAATAAATAAAATAATAAATATGTTGAACAAATTTCTTGTTTCAAACATGTCTCAAACATTTTAGAGGTAGTATACTGAACTGAACATTGGTTAAAGAAAATGTTAATGTTGAGGATGATTATGCTACTGTATTCTGTGAATATTGCACATATATTGCTTGCAGGTAGTTGTTCAGCTCAGCTTCGTCAGCCTCCTGTTCTGTAAGACCTGATGTGGTTCATGCGACCAGACCATATATCATCTCTGAGCTGCTGCTCCACCTTTACCCTCCACTCTGTGTACAGTTGAGGAACTGATGTTTGGCAGAGTGTACTTAACATCCATGAGAGTCATTAGCTTCATGAAGCCTTGTTTTTAAACTGTGCTCATAGGCCTCATATCTTTAGGGGTACAGTGATTGCGTTTGTTATGTTTTTGTCTCGCTTCGGTTTCTTTTTCATATGGGGTAATGGCTGAAAAAGCAGCAGTGATTGTTGGTTGTTGAAGTGAAGTGTGACTAGTAGAAGCAGTGGGGCTTGGTTGTTGACTACTTGCAGGAGACTGACGCTAGTGTGATACTGTAAACTAATGCTTCCAGAGTTCTGTTTGGGACGGTACTTGTTGAGATGAAGTTTCTTCAGTTATATTTCTTCATCATGTTGTCAGTTTCCTTGCACTCGGATATGCTAGTCGGACCGCTCATTTTCTTGTGTCGACACACAAGCCTTTTTCACACAGAGACGTTGCATTATAGCCATGGCAGTGGTTCGCCAATTCTCTAGCGTTGGTCATTCACACAGAGGGTCAAGCAGTGCGGGTGTAAAGGTGAACCGCTGTGTAATTCACACAGAAAGCCGGCGCTGCGGCTCCTAAAGAGGCGTGGTGGTACACGTCATGATGATGACATCCATGTTTCCCCGGTGCCCTCCTGTTAATCTAAATCCGCGGACAGTTTATAATCAAATGGATACTGTTATAATGTGTAGTGATTGAGATCCTGACCCACCAAACATCCTGGAAAGTGACAAAGTTACGTTTTTCGCTCTTAATTACATAACCACCATCAGTAAACTGGACTCTTGTTTGACTCTGTCACTCGTGGGGACGGAGGCTGTTTTCCGGGGGAAAGTTCACTGAAGGTCTCGGTCAGGAGGGCTGACTGATTTTTTTTCATGCATAATCAGGTGTTCACAGCATTTTCTACTGGTTGAGAGAGGAATTACTATCCCCTTTTAGATAGAAAAGTTGGCACCTTTGCTGCAAGGTAAAGGCAGCACTCTGGTTGAGAGAGGAAAATTACACCTCCCTTATAGATAGACAGTTTCTCATTCCTTCTTCCCAAAAAGCGCCACTGAGGTAGGCGTAAACATGTGACATGCAACATATACATCGGAAGAAATGTGGCGACACTTGATGGATTTACTTACTTAATTTTAGACCCATGGCCCATATTCTCGCCTCGTCAGTCAAACACACGCCAATGTTAAACCCCCGCTTTTAAAGGAAGCGTGCGGCGGAGCGCCTCGCTCCCTCCGTTAGCTGCCTCAAGTAGCAGACAGCTAACAGGAAGCAGGTCGAATTTGTCTTTAAAATAAGAGCTTTACATTGCACCCCATTGAAGTTTAGAACTGGGTTCTTAGCAGGGGGGTTTTAATTCGAAAGTGGCGACCATAAGTAGCTTGCTGCTACAACAACAAGCTGACAGCTACAGAGACAGAAGAGACGCTAGCATCTCCCGGATCTCAGTGGCTTTCCAGTTGCTCATCTTGACATCTGCGGATGAAGTGATGAACTGCAATGTCTATCCTATCCATCTCCACCGTAACATAGCACCAGAGCACTACTGTTTACCCTCACTACGCCTGGCTGGCTGTAGCGCCATGCCTGTTAAGAAGCGCAACATTGAAAAGGGTCCGGTCTGAAACAGTGTTGTACGGCATAGCATAGTGTTCCGAACGTTGTCATCAAATACAGCGGTATGGTGGTATATTAAAAATTCATATCATAACGAAAATCCACACCGACATTCGGTGTGAACCGGTATACCGGCCCGCACTAGTCGCGGTCATTTTTTTTTTTCAACACAAACATTTGGTGAGTTAGTTAGTTTTTTGCCGGTGACGGACGCTGTTTTTGGGCAGAAATGTGACAAAGAGTCGGTAGGACGGGCGGGAGGACAGACATGAGGACAGACGCTTCTCCAAGTACAGCTGTGGTATTTTTTTCCTCATATAAGTTGCCAAAGACAGTTACTACGTTACTTTTGTTTTGTCATGTACTGTTGCTTTGTCGGACATTTCTCTTTATTTAGTTGAGTGAGGGCCGTGTGCAGTTATCACACTGTCAGATCGACATGCCCTCGATTTATGACGATTCACACAGGTTCGGTTCGCCAATACTGTGCCTCTGATACTATCTCCAGGGGTGGATCAGCATTGGTGCGAAATTTCACCTGCAGAAACCCAGATCGTGTCCACATAGCGTTTTTTTTCTCTGGCAGAAAAATTCTTACTGTGCACTTAGTAGAGCTGGTATAAAGCATTGGGGTGCTGAGAGTAAAAGCTACACATGCATCTCGTCTTTGACAACAATATCTTGACAACTGCAGCTGTAAGATCGACACTGCCCCCCTGCGGTTTACTATCAGTTTATTATTTGACATCATCAAGGCATCCCAAGGCGTTCCCAGGCCAGTCGAGCAACATAGACACTCCAGCGTGTCCTGGGTCTTCCTCTGGGTCTCATCCCGGCGGGACATGCCAGGAACACCTCCCGACGGATGCCCAAGCCACCTCAGCTGGCTCCTCTTGATGTGGAGGAGCAGCGGCTCTACTCCGAGCTCCTACCGGGTGACAGAGCTCCTCACCGTATCTCTAACGGAGTGCCCCGCCACCCTGCGGAGGAAACTCATTTCGGCCGCTTGTATCCGTGGTTCTTGTTATTTCGGTCATGACCCAAAGTTCATGGCCATAGGTGAGGGTAGGAAGACCGGTAAATTGAGAGCTTTGCCTTTCTGCTCAGCTCTCTCTTCACCACGACAGACCGATACAACGATGGCATTCCTGCGGCCGTTGCACCAATCTGCCTGTCAATCGCACGCTCCATCCTTCCCTCACTCGTGAACAAGACCCCAAGATACTTTAACTCCTCCACTTGAGGCAGGAACTTGCCCCCAACCTGGCGGGAGCAAGCCACCTTTTTCCGGTCGAGAACCATGGCCTCGGACTTTGAGGTGCTGATTCTCATCCCAGCCATTTCACACTCGGCTTCAAACCGCCCCAGGACATTCTGGAGGTCCTGGCTCAAAGGAGCCAACAAGACCACATCGTCTGCGAAAAGCAGAGATGAGATCCAGTGGCTCCCAAACCAGAGCCCCTCCGGCCCGTGGCTGCGCCTAGAAATTCTGTTCAAAAATTAATGAACAGAACTGGTGACAAAGGGCAGCCCTGCCGGGGTCCAACATGCACTGGGAACAGGTCTGACTTACTGCCGGCAATGCGAACCAAGCTCCTGCTCTGTTCGTACAGGGACCGTACAGCCCTTAATAGAGATCCTCCGACCCCGTACTATCGAGCACCTCCCACAGAATGCCACGAGGGACACGGTCGAATGCTTTCTCCAAGTCCACAAAACACATGTGGACTGGTTCGGCAAACTCCCATGAACCCTCGAGCACCCTGCAGAGGGTATAGAGCTGGTCCAGTGTTCCACAGCCAGAACGAAAACTGCATTGTTCCTCCTGAATCCTGAATCCGAGGTTCGACTATCTGCCGAATTCTCCTCTCCAGTACCCTGGAAAAGACTTTCCCAGGGAGGCTGAGGACTGCGATCCCCCGATAGTTGGAACACCCCCCGGGTCTGCCAGTCCTGACGCACTGTCCCCGACTGCCACGCGATGCAGCAGAGACTTGTCAACCAAGACAGCCCCACAACATCCAGAGACTTGAGGTCCTCAGGGCGGATCTCATCCACCCCCGGTGCCTTGGCACTGAGGAGCTTCCGGACTACTTCAGTGACTTCAGCTTGAGTGATGAATGAGTCAACCTCTGAGTCCCCAGCCTCTGCTTTCTCTATGGAAGGCGTGTCAGTGGGATTGAGGAGATCATCAAAGTATTCTTTCCACCGCCCAACAATGTCCCCAGTCGAGGTTAACAGCTCCCCACCTCCACTGTAAACAGTGTTGGTGGAGGACTGCTTTCCCCTCCTGAGGCGCCGGATGGTTTGCCTTTCCTCAAGGCCGACCAGTAGTCCTCCTCCATGGCCTCCCCGAACTTTTCCCAGACCCGTGTTTATGTTTCCGTGACCACCTGTGCTGCCGCACACTTGGTCTGCCAGTACCCGTCAGCTGCCTCAGGAGTCCCCCGAGCCAACCAGGCTCAGCTTCAGCTTGACAGCATCCCTTACTTCCGGAGTCCACCTCCGGTTATAGGTTTTTTTGTTTTTTTTAGATGAGCCTTGTTTTAGGTGGTTAAATTTCACTTTTTCTCTGGACCCCATTCACTGCAGTACAAAGCTGAGCGTCTGGGCTGGAGGGGCTCTCTACTTCTCCAAACTGAGGCTGTGCTGATAGGTGATAACGGTAGGAAACAGATCGACTATAGACATGTACTTGATATGTGATCCCACTTCAAAAAACATGAACTATCCCTTTAATAGGGGTCAAACAGTATGGCTTTTGAAATATCGATACTCATAATTAGAAATCAAGAAGACAAATATCTGATATTTGTAACAGTATTCATTCGCAGTAACAACAATCTTACACAACAGTACAGTCTACTCAGCATTGTTCTTAAGAACAATTTTGAGTTACTTTACTTGATTATTTCCTTTTTTATGCTATTTTACACTTATTTTTATTTGATAAATTCAGTAACCAGTTACTTGACAGATTCATATTATTTTAATTGTTTATAGGCTATTAATTGTAATTTGTTACCTATCAGTGTTGTGGGCAGGACACTGTGTGAGAGGATGTTACAGAGCAAAAGAAGCACTTTTTTTTTTTAGCAGTATGTTTATTGTTTTCACATTAAATGCATACAAACAGTGCACTACATCAACAGTAGTGTGTAACCTTCCCTTAAACCCTCACGTCTATACCCTCCCCCTCTTCCTTGCTTCTAACAACTTCGAGTACTTCAGTAAAAAAGGAAAGGAAAAAAATATACATATATATAT
>CAEMYA010000582.1:219980-239283 GCA_903131615.1 Diplodus sargus | reverse complement strand
TATATATATATATACATACAGTGGAACGCGATGCTAACCAATTATATATCGTTGCGATTAAAGCCCTGCCATTACAATTCCTATTCATTAGTTCTTCTAAAGGTGAGAATTCTGGTTTCAACAATGAGTGCTGTTTAGAGAAAAAAAAACTTCTTGACTGCAAGTACTTAAAAAAGTGTTTCCTTGGGATGTTGTGTCTGGCAGTTAGTTCCTCGAACGTCATTAAAACGTCCCCTGAATAAAGATCCTGAATTTTCCTGAGTCCGTTTTTGGCCTAGAGTTGAAAGCCTGCATTAGATTTACCTGGTGTAAATAGAATATTTCCCCAGATTGGATCGAAACCAGATAGAGGGCCCGATATACACATATATTTTTTACATCAAACCACACCTTGATCATGTTACTTAACATAGGATTAAGGGTATGTTTCCTCAAATATTTCATCCCAGCTGAGTGTAGATACAGGTGTAGAGGGATTTTAATAGAGCTTGATTCCATATACATCCACACTGGGGAATCCGTTGAAAAGTAAAACATTATTGTTCTCAGCTGTGTTGTCCAGTAGTACCATTGGAGGTTCGGGCATTTAAGCCGCCCTCTATTAAATGGGACATATATTAGTGAGAGGCGAATTCTAGGGTGCCTTTTATTCCATATGAACAAATAAGTAGGCGGCTCCAGGGGGATGTTCTGAAACAGGTAAACACATTTTGGCAATATGTTCATTTTTAGAATATTTATCCTTCCAATAAGAGAAATAAGTAAGGACATCCAACGGTCTATAGACTGTGCTACAGACTTCATAACAGGTTCATAATTAATGGATACAATTTTGTCTAATCGGCGGGCAATGTTAATGCCAAGATAAGTGAAATTCTCTGAAAGTTTAAATTTAAGAATATGTATGCTTGGGTTTTGTTCCTCTTCCTTATTGAGTACCATAATTGAAGATTTTGAAGTATTAATTTTATAGCCAGAAATCTTCCCAAAAAGGCCAATGAGTTTTAATAGAGCAGGGATAGAGGAATCTAATCTTTTTAAAAACAAGATGACATTGTCTGTGGACCCCACCTGAATTCCATGAATATGTTTGTGTGTTCTGATTGCTAACGCCGAGGGTTCTATCGCCAGGATAAATAGAAGTGGTGATAAAGGGGAGCCTTGAGGGCAACCCTTGCTTATTTTAAAGGTCTTGGATACCACATCATTAGTTAGCACCTCTGCTGACAAATGTTCATGTAATAGTTTCGTCCAATTGCAAAACTTCTCTCCAAACCAAAAACGGGTGATGACGTTAAACAGATATGGCCATTCGACCCTGTCGAAGGCTTTCTCTGCATCAATTGAAAGAAGTGCTGTACTGTGTCTGGTGCCCCCTCATGATTGTATAAGATAACTAGTACCCTGCTGACGTTGTGGAAGCCCTGTCTTCCCTGATTAAAACCATTTAGTCCTTTCCCACAATAGAAGGGAGTATACCCTCCAGTCTTCTTGCTATAACCTTGCAGAGAATCTTTGTATCAGAATTCAGTAAACTGATGGGGCGCAAGTTTCCACATTTGGTCTTAGGTTTGCCTGGTTTTGGTAACACAATTATTAAAGCCTCTCTCAAGGAGGGTGGAAGGATCCCGTTGGGGTAGGATTCTTTAAACATTTCATATAGAGGGGTAACTAATCTTTAAACATTTTATATGTGTCGATTGGTAGACCGTCTGGTCCAGCCGTTTTACCAGCATTCCTGGCACTGATTGCCTCTGAAATTTCTAGTGTGGTTATATCCCTTGTTCCCTTCCGGAATTTGAGGAATGTGAAGTTTTCCTAAAAAGTCAGATTGTATGTCTAAATTGTAAATGCCTTCTGAGCAATAAAGCTTTTCATAGTACTGTCTAAATGCTCCATTAATTTCCATTGGGTCCACTGTCATTTTTCCTTCATCATCCTCAATATGAGTTATTACTCTCTCTGCTTGTTGCTGTTTAATTCGCCAAGCAAGAAGTTTACCAGGTTTCTCTCCTTGGTCATCAAATTTCTTATTTGCATGGTATAAAATATGGTGTTGATGATCTTGTTAGTTACATTTATTTACTATACCCAGTGTAAGGAAACTTATATATGAAAAATACATAAAAAATAAACAAAATTCAAGATGATTGCCACGATCAGCATGAACATTGTAATTGTAATAAAGTTTTGTATATTGCATATCAAATCGTCGATCTCCATAAAATAATCATACATTTTGTCATGCAGAAATAAAATCTGCAATGTGTAATAAGCCCATCTTCCTTTGTCCTCACAATTCAAGATGGCCATCATTTACTTGCAGATATCACACACAAATGTAAGTGGTGCTAGTTAAATTAGCTAAGGGAATTTGGTTTAATTACAATCTTTTTCCTGAAAACTTTACAAATACCTAAGTCTCAAAAATAGTGACATGTTGATGTCACCTTCAAGTCCTTCAATTCATTGGAAAGATCAGATGTGACTTGACAATTGCAACATGCCTCGAGTTCATATTTGTCATACGCTCGGCTCTACGTAGGCTTACAACTAGATAAATAAAACTTGTTCTAAAATGTATTTTGTTATCACAATTGGCTCAAAACTAGATAAGTAAAACTTATTTAAAAGAAAAGCGTATTTTTCCCCCATTGATACCCTGTTCTACATAAATAGTTAACGTGCTAATACCACATTTCAAATGATGGATTGTTGTTAATATAAGACTACTTAGTAGGAAGATACTGCCGAACCATGTCTGCTTTATTTAGGCTTGAAAATAGATAATGAAACTTATTTTAGAAAAAAACCTTATTACTATTTTCCCATGAACACCCTGTTCCACATAAGTAGGTAACGTGCTAACATGCTAATACTACATTTCAAATGGTGGACTGCTGTCCTCAGCAAGCCACCCCTTGATGATCTGTCCTCAATTTCCCCATGCACACATGAGTAAGCTGACCTGACATGTGGCCCATGCAGTACAAAATGTTTACCAGAAAATTATGATCCAAACTGTTGATACCGATGTTGTGGTTCTAGCTGTTCAGCAGCTCAATCTCTAAAGGCAGAGGATGAGCTTTGGTTGGCATTTGGTACTGGAAAGAGTTTACGATACCTAGCAGCCCATGAAATCTCAGCTGCACTTGGGCCTGAGAAGCCACATGCTCTTCCAGTGTTTCATGCTTTGACTTGCTGTGACACAGTATGAAGCTTTGCTGGGCATGGGAAAAAGACTGCATGGGCTGTGTGAGCTGTCTTTCCAGAGCTTACAAATGCCCTATTAGAATTGTCCTCTGCCCCACATGACATTCTACAGGAGGTAATGGCAACTATTGAAAGGTTTATAATCCTGTTCTATGATCGAACCAGCACATCCACAGACATAGACCAAGCTAGGAGAAAGTGTTTTGCAAAGAGGCACAATTTGCAGTCAATCCCTCCAACAAAGGCTGCCCTTAAGGAGCATGTTAAGAGGGCAGTCTATCAAGGAGGCCATGTATGAGGTCAGATGCTGGTGTCAACACCAGAACTTCCTTCTCCTTGTAGATGGGGCTGGTCAAAGGCATCTGAGGGTCATTATGAACCATTTTGGACATGCCTGCCTGATGCAGGCCAGTCCAGCTATGAATTTATCTCCTGCAAATGTAAGAAGGGTTGTGTTAAGCAGTGTAAGTGCAAAAAAAGCTACCTTAAACTGCACAGCTCTCTGTTACTGTGAAGGGGATCAATATAGTGGACCATATGTGATTGACCACCAGGTTGGTGAATGTGACTACTTGGTCAAGACTCCAGATCGTAAACGAAAGACAAGCTTATGCCATGTGAACTTGTTGAAACCTTACCGCGAGAGGGACCAGCCCATGCTTTCGGATGTGAAAACCGTTGCTGTGTTGAACACTTCAATTCATGTAGGTGAAGACATTGTCCTTGTTTCAGAGGACAGTGATGTTGTTCCAGAGGATCTTGATGTTACTGCTAGTCCAGAATTTTCTCAGGGTAGGTTGCCAAATTCTAAAATTTGGACTAACTTGGATGTCCATCTTTCTTATTTGGATTCTCCAAACCATTCTGACATCACTGACTTGATTCATAAACATCCTGCCCTGTTCTCTGATGTGCCAACATGCACAAATGATCTTCAGCATGATATTGATGTCAGCGATGCTGCTCTTATTAAGCAGCATCCTTACAGAGCGAATCCTGTCAAGCGTTGGCTTTTGTGTAAGAAAGTAGATTATATGCTACAACATGGTATTGCTGAACCTAGTGCTAGCTCATGGAGCTCCCCGTGCCTGGTTGATGAGAAGTCAGATCATACAATCCGTTTTTGCACTGACCTTCGCAAGGTTAATTCTGTTACCAAGCCTGATTGTTACCCTCTTCCCAGACTGGATGATTGTATGGACAGGGTGGGATCTGCAGTTTTTGTTACCAAGCTAGACCTTCTAAAAGGTTACTGGCAAGTCCCTCTAACTGACAGAGCTTGTGAAATCTCTGCTTTTGTGACACCAGATGATTTCTGTCAGTATACTGTCATGGCTTTTGGGATGCGGAATGCACCAGCTACATTCCAGTGTCTGGTAAATAAAGTATTGAAGGGAGTTGCAGATTGTGAAGCCTATCTTGATGATGTGGTGATTTACAGTTCTTCCTCGTCTCGGTATGTAGCTCAGCTGGAAAGGTGTTCGACAGGCTAGCTGTTGCCAATTTGACCTTGAACGTAGCCAAATGTGAATTTGGACAGGCCACCGTAACATATTGGGAAAAGTGGTTGGTCATGGAAAGGTTTGTCCCATTGAGGCCAAAGTCGAGGCCATTGTAAATTTTGGTGTGCCCAGTTCCAGGCATGACTTGAAATGTTTTCTTGGCATGGCAGGTTATTACCGGAGTTTCTGCAAGAATGTTGCCACTGTTGCGCCCCCTTTGACTAATCTGCTTAGTCCTAAGGTTCCTTTTGTTTGGACAGAGATGTGTCAGTTCCCCTTTGAGAGCCTGAAAGCACTGTTGGCTAGTGCTCCTGTTCTTGCGGCCCCTGACTTTAGCAGGCCTTTCAAACACTGAGAGTCTTCCACGATTGACCCCATGTTTGGACAGTTACTATTGTCAGTAAGGCCTATCTTGCATTGTGAGCTACATTGTGAGTTGCCACCTGAATTTCTAAACATAAAAATGTGTGATTTGATCCCAATATCATTCATATCACAGGAATCCTTGCAACTTTGAAGCAGTAACGATTTTCAAACCAGTCATGGTGGCCATCTTGAAAAACAACAGCCATCTTGAAATGTATTTGTATCATACATGTACAAACTCCGAAGAGGTAAATACATGTAGCTAACTATATGATCAATATCATATTATAATCAACACAAAAAAAATTCATTTTCATTTTGAAAAATGGCTGCCACAGCCGCCATATTGAAAATTTGCGATGGCCCAATATCACATTTTTTTTGGACTGTCTTTGGCTATAAGTGTACCAAATTTTGCGCTTTTATCACAAAGTGCACGATTCTTTGGAATTATGCTGTTAAGCCGCCCCACTAATAGTACAGTTGTTTGAGTCTCAACATATTGGCAGCAGCCTTATTGGCAGACAGCTTATTGTACTCAGAACTGCCAGAAGTTTCCTATTTGCATCTGTCGTATTCATTCCTGGCTGAAATATTTGTTCCTGCAATGATTTAATCTTCGAATCTAACAAGATCATTCTTTCCTTGGCTTGTTTCGTCTTTTTACTTGTAAAACTGAGAATTTGCCCTCTAATATATGCTTTGAATGCCTCCCATCTAATACATGCGGAAGTTTGAGTACTGTTTGTCTCAAAATATAGGTCAATTTGCTGGCATAGATATTCTACAAATTATGGGTCCGTAAGCCAATAAGTTTGGAATCTCCATTTAGGAGGAACACACACCAACTTTCTTTCTATGTAAACCAACGACACAGCCCCATGATCTGAAAGAACTATGCTATTATAGTGACATCCTTCAATTTTTGAAAGAAGTTCAGCCGAGATTAAAAAATAGTCGATCCTCGGATAGGTTTGGTCCGTGCCGGAAAAACAAG
Organism: Diplodus sargus; assembly: GCA_903131615.1. NCBI lineage: Eukaryota > Metazoa > Chordata > Actinopteri > Spariformes > Sparidae > Diplodus > Diplodus sargus. The sequence continues at coordinate 233,205 of CAEMYA010000582.1, read as the reverse complement.
AGTATTCTCTAGCGTTTGGGTTTAGATGCCGCCATATATCTAATAGGTTAATTTCTTGGATGAAGCACTGTATTGTTTTCCTAGATTGCATGTGGGTAACATCCACACCAGAAGATCTGTCTTTTACAGGGTCAAGGGTTCAGTTGAAGTCACCAGCCATAATGTACTTGCCAGGAAATATTAAGATTTTTAGGAAGAGATTGCGGTAGAAAGCTGGGTCATCCCCATTGGGACCATATACATTCATCAGACTTATGTCCTCATGTAAAAGAAAACCATGAATAATCAAAAATCTCCCGCCCCCATTACCCACAGGATTAAATCTTCATCATAATCTTTTCTTATCTTTTGCATTTTACATTTTTACCTAACAATTTCTTTTACTATGCCATTTGACAAAACATATTACAGCAGTAGCATACAGAGCTGAATTCAAGCTCTAGACAGTACATACAGATTACGTGTGTGTCTGCACATGTGTCCATGTTAGTCCGTCATGAATGAACAAGATGCTGAAAACACCTTCCCATGCCACCTCCTCCTTATCTTTGATGTATCCCCAGGTGACAAATGATTCTCCTGTAAAAAAGCTATTTTAGCTACCAGAAGCTTTATCCTACTCATAACCCGTTTCACCTTTGCTAATCTGTTTAGACCCCTGCAATTCCAAGAATGCAATTCACCTTAACTGTTGACATTTATGCGATTTTCATTTGGTGTTGTGAAATAGCCCTTTAAAACAAACTGGTATATTTTTGGCAGTGGCACACATACACTAGTATTTAAATAAATATTAAAACTGAGAGGAGGGAATAACATGGAACTTACAAACCCCTCCCTGAACCTGTCCAGCGTGAACGTGCTTGGACTGCCCCTAACCCGTATGATATAACTCCCTCCAGCAAACAGCGGGTCCACACTGCAGCGAGGAACCATCTGTTGGTCTGTTGTGTTTCTTTAACTCCAGCTCACGTTGCTCCTATATAGATGTTAATCCACCCCATATTATCCTTAATTAGTCATCAAAATTCCTCTTTCCCCATCATTTCGTATAAAGAGAAAGAAAGAGAAAATAATAATTAAAATAATAATAATACCAATACTGATAATAAAAATAGTATTAAAGACAGGCAAGCCCAGAACAGAAAATAAAATATAAGGTTATGTGATAACTCAATAAATGCAGGGCATACCTGCCTGGTTTCCACTGTTTTTCAAGTGCCGATGTACACAGACACATTTGACTAAGACTCTCAAAATATGTAGATACGTAATTCTTAGGTTACCTGAGTTACATCACAGTCATCACATTGATTGCTGGCATGCCTTACTGCGCACGTGTACTGAGTGTCGTCGATGAGAGGGAAGAGGTCCATCTAACCAAAAAAATTAAAAGAAAAATAATCCTTTCTTCTCCTATATTTAGTCTCCCATTCCAGCAATGTAGTTGTTGACTGCTGCTGGCGAGTCGAAGGTGTAAGTAGCCCCTCCGTTAGTCAGGAAAAGTCTAGCTGGGAACAGGATCCGATGCTTGATGATGCCTTTCTCTCGCAGTTTTTGGCGTACGCCATCAAAGCCCCTTTGTTGCTTGTAGATTTCAGCCGATATGTCTTGGTGGAATCTGGTGACATTGTCCTTGTTATTTCACCTGGCCTTTCAATCTTGCTGCCTTCAGGACTCTTTCCTTATCTGTGTAGTCGAGAAACTTCACAATAAAAGTCTGCAGCAAATTAGTGCGGCGACACGGTGCGCTTTGTTGAGTGATTCTGAGAGCCATTTTTCAATAAGGGCACAGCAGTTAGTCCCTTCTTCCTTTTCTGGTATGCCTGTTATTCTCAAGTTGTTACGCCTGCTTCTACACTCTAGGTCATCTGTTTTGGACTCGAGTAACTTTACCTTGGCCTCGAAATCTTTAACATTCGTCTGCAGACTGTTGTTTGTGTCTTCCGCGGTTGAAATGCGTTCTTCAACCTCGTTCAAGCGGCCAGTGCATTCCTTCATACTGGCCTCAATAGCTGTTAGTACCCCATCAATTTTCTGATGAAAGTCCTGTTTGAGGGACGTGATAGCTTTTATGATGTCTGCACTGGTCACAGTGTGTTCCTGTTCGTTATCCGTGTCGCGAGCTAACATGGCGCCTTCGTCAACGTGGACCGGGTCTCCCAAATTTTCATTAGCCGCCAGTTCTGTCATTTTAGCTTTGTCCTTTTTTCCAATCTTCGGCATCTTCGTTTCCTTAAAACTTGAGAATAGTCTAGTACAACTTTTTGTGGGATTTGGGGGTGGTTAAATATGAATTTTCAGATAATTTGCGACGGAGCAAGAGAGTACATCTGTTCACTCACATTGCCAACCGGAAGTCCAAGAAGCACATTTTAAGTTTGTTTATTAAACTGCAATCTGACAGAAAAGTCACAGATTACAAACAATCGGAAAAATACTGAAGCCAGGCCGTTGATCAGTCTATCCCTAATGCTTAATTCTTCTGGTAGTGTGTCTGCATAGTTTGCTTGTTGTTTCCTAATTTTAAATACTGTAATTTGTACTTTCTTATTGCTTGTCTGCAAGAAGTCTAGAGGCGCATCCATGTGTTCTAATGGGGATCCTTAAATAAACATAATAAACTCCAGTTTATTATAGTTTTCAGTTATATAGTTGAACCTTTTAAATATTGGTAAAAACAGTGTAATCCCTATACCTATTGGGTACACTACCACATGCCATGCAAAATACATTTTTATGTGTCTCTTTTGTTTACTGTGCTGTTGGTATTGTGTTTACTTACCCCACAGAGGAAGAGATTAAAGTCGGCAGTAGTTGTTTTGTGTGCCAAATTTAAATGGAGTGGAAATAATGCCTTACCAGTAGGGATGTTCTGATCAGGTTTTTTTTTACCCCAATCCCAATCCGAGTCATTTAATATTTAGTATCTGCCAATACTGAGTCCCGATCCGATACTGTGCTCTAACTCATATTTTTCCCCAGATGATACTGCTGCAGAAAAAAGTACCTGCGTCCAAGCTGTTCCCTACTTACTAGGTTTTTTTTATTTTGTCGAAACAAAGTATATACTTTCATATGGCTCTTTCTTATTCTGCATATGCTATTGCAACAAGGGCCTACCACCTTTGAGTTACCAGGTGAGTCTGTGATGCTGCACTGTGACAGCAGACCCTCGAGTACAGCCCACGCTTGGTACCTCCATATCATCCATCACTTTTTACATAGTCCTTACGTTGTCACCTAAAATGACGTGGACTCGTTGCTTGTCTATTTCACAGCGTTCAGCATTTCCTCAGTTGCCTGTTTTACATGCTTTGCTGTATGAGACCCACAAAACTAGTGTGCATACCGGCACGTTGTAACTCGTAAGTGGAATCAATGTAATGTAATGCAGAGATGGTAGGGCATACCGGGGATTAAAAAACTCCAGGTGACGAAAAAAAACCTGGTCCTCCATACTTGCCAACATTGGGTTGTGAAAAATGGCGAGATTTTTTTTCATCAGTGTATCGGCCCAAGGAACAAGGTTTCTCCGCCAGGTGTGTGTATAAATTGTCATCATTTCTTGCCTTGTATTTTAAACCTGATGAAGGAACCTTGTTCTGAAAATGTTGCTTCTTTGGTATTCATTAAATGATTCTGTTAACCATTGAGGACAATGAAAAAATTAGCAGTTTTAATTGTTGAAATGAGTACCAGAAGGCTAAAAAATAAGACGTTTACACTGCAATGCATTTAGTACACAGTATTAATTGCACATCATATTAAAAATAGATGCCTCCTTCCCTCCTCAAAATCTCAGAAGTACTGAACAAGAATAAGTACAGAAATACAATATTGTAAACAATGTGCAAAAAATTTGCCTTACAAACAACACTAACTGGACACTGTATTCTGTGAACTGAACTTGTGAAGTGTGTGAATGTCCAAGACTTAATCCTTGCTCCCTTTGTCACTCAAGGACTTGTTTTACTCGTAGTTGGCATGCTTTGCAGCGGCGATCTTGATCTTGCAGGACATGAGGGCACAAAGAGTAGAGTTATCCATGTTCATTCTGTTTTCAGTCAGAATTTTTCTGACCATACTGAAGGACCTCTCTGAGCTAGCATTACTATGAGGGATGCAAAGCATAGCCTTCATCAGAGATGCCATACCTGTGAACCTCTCATCTTTCCCTAACAAGCCCCAGAACCGTCAATCCTCTCCTCCTGTGTAAGCTCCTTGCTATCTGCCACTTGGTAGTCCACCAACTCTTCCCTCAGCTTATCTGCATCTCCTGACAGGCCTAGCTGAGGAAACAGGACCACTAGCCTTTCCACTGAAAATTAAAAAAGTGGAATGATGCTTGACTTCATGACCTCTCTTCCTATCTTCACTTAACTATCGAAACCAAGCATAATCCTACCTGTGTCTGGAGTGATGTCGAGTGGATAGGTTGGGTCCAGCATCCTAAGATCGTTGAGCATTTGGTTCTCAATGGGGAAGGACTTCAGCATCTTTCCAATAGATGCTTTATAGAAGGCTCTAACTGCCCTAAAAGTTTAAATAAGTTGTGCAATACTGATGATTATTTTAGGGGACACCTACAGCTTTCATTAATAGTATATTACTATTAAAAATAATTTGAGAAGCAGTAGTGTACTCACTGAAAGAATCTCCTATCCGTTGTGGGTGTAAGGTCTTCATTTCTGATGAATTCCTTTGTCGCTGTTCCGATGAAAAGGTCTGCATCAGCAAGCTGGTTTTCCTTTCCATACTGGATTTCCTTCAGTGGGACGTCCATGATTGCCCTTGCCTGGAACAAGGTATCAGAGAAGGTCATGATTCACAAACTAGAAAGAGAGATGTGCAAGCTGGTCAAGCGATTCCTCTGACTGTGGGGAAATAGAAGAAAAATGTAAATAAAAAGCATAGGAAATACATACTGTATATCATGTTTTCATTATTATATCATATAAGCTACCCACCTGAAAGGATGTGTTGAAGTATGCTAAGGGCTTTAGAGCCACTTAGTGGAGCAGTACCTCAGGAGCCTGAGGGAGTCAGAGTCGGTGAAGTGCACAAATTCTTTAAACCGCTCACACCTCTTTGCACTGAAGGAAAGAGATAGAAAAATATTAAAATGGTAAGGTTTGTAATATTCATAGCAAGGAACAAAACGGTGTAAGGTCAGTGGTGGTAGGAGTATTGAAATCATTTACTTAAGTACAAAAGTACCCAATACAATGTGTGGAAATAAATAATACACAATATATTTACTTCTTGTCAAAGTGGTAGTAAATACCGACTAAGAAGTCTTCCACTGGAAGAGGTATGGCCTTGACGCCCCAACCCGTGGCAAGCTGCATGAGGTGGCATATGCAGCTCAAGCCTTGGACATGTGGCTGGCTGCTCCGAAGTCTGGTGATCACTGAATTGCGTCTGCCCTTCATTACACTGGCGTTGTCGGAGTTAAAGGCTATGAGCCCCTCCCAAGGAATGTTCCTTTCCCTAACAAAAACATTTAATGAAAGAATGGAAATATACATAGATGATAAATGAAATGCATTAATATAGTGCTATAGTAATATTTTCTACTCTGCATAGTCATCCTACCGGTAATCAAAGCATGGTAATATTATGCTTTCACACAAAGCTCACCTCAAAGTGGATGCCAGCTTCTCATATAGGTGCTCAGCAGTCCCCATGTTGCAAACTGGCATGTCTAAGAACCTTGTGGCCACCTGCATTTTTGGAATTTGAATATTTTTTTAAGTGTCACGCACCACAAATAGGATGCCCAGCCCATATGGGCTTACAAGACGCAATAATCGTGAACATAAACATATAATCACAATCAGACATTCCAGTACCTGCATCTCAGCCTTACAATAGACCCTGGCCAGAATCACGAATCCCTTGTCTTGCTTTATGTTCTTGGACTCTCAAGAAAGGACTTCTCACAAAGAAGAGCAAATGGTGTAGTCTGGCATGTCTTGGTGACTTGGTCATCCAGCTCCAAGGCGATGGCTTCTGCGAAGTTACAAAATTATGTTTTAATTCACTATTAATTGAGATGATATGGTTCAAATTGCCTCAATTTGGCATGTATATTCTCCATCCAGCAATAGATCAAGCCTACCCCACAAGTAAGCTGAATTAAAACGAAATAGTTACTATCATAGAGTAATGAGAAGGGAAAGAGCACAGCTTTATTTTGTTGCTCACGTTATTGCTTTTGTTTACATATAATATAACTTAGCTAGCCAGCCAGCAATAGAATATTGGCAAAACTACACCAGCATCTCGAGTCAAGGTAAAAACGTTTTTCCTTTGCCTTATTTCAAAAACCGCTTTGTGAAACCTACTTGAAAAGAAATAGCTAATCATGTTTCTTACCTTTTATAATCTGTGTTGTTTTGTTCTCCTCTGTCCTTCTATGGCTACTTTATGTTAAGCAGTGCTAGCAAATCATTTTTCCCGCCGTGCTCCACACTAAAATCAACTTGGCAAGCCTTGCAAAACGCATGGTGTGTACAACACCGGCTGGCTCTAACCCAGGGGAAAGTCTCGGTCCACGCCGTGTTGAATCTGGACGCATATTTGAGAGGGAAGACAGAATCCACCTCTTTTTCGTCTGATTTTCCGGCAGTATCAACGCTACTTAGCGTACCACTGCCTCCAGCGAGTGACTGAGTCACGTCACCGGCATGCCTCATACGTGCATGCAGGCCAGGGTTGCCAGATACTGCGACAAATATCCCCCACAATCTTGCTTGTTTCCTTCACTGTAAATCGGGAGATTAATGGGAGAAATTATTGACCGGGAGCATCGCGGGAGATACGGTTAAAAATCGTGAGTATCCCGTATGAATCGGGAGAGTTTGCAACTCTGATCCTCTGCCACGGAGATAAACTGGTTATCCAGAGCGATTAATTCAGTTATCTTCTCTGTAATATTTGTGGCCATGTCATTGTCTCGAGGGCATTTCTCTTTACTTTTAAAAGTATCTGCGCGTGTTTGTTGCTTTGGTGCCTTCGCCTGTGTTGCTTGAGTGAACTCTTTGTATTCCTTTTGAATGTTTGTTTTTTATGCACCATAACAAATGTGTAGTATTAAATGCAGCTCTTTTGTTACCCCCTCGGGAAACGGCCATTTTGCAGGTGTTACATGTCGCTGCTGGACTGCTTTCGCTTTCTAATGTAATAATATTTCCACACTTCAGACATTTTATCCACAGCTATGCATCTGCATTCTGTCACAAATTCTGCTCCACGTAAAAATCATCGGGCCACGTTCAAAATTGCCGATCAGTAAAACAATGCCCATGTCGGCCCTGATACCGATCTCACAGATTGGCTCAGGAAATCCCTACTTATCAGCATGGAGCTGTTTTGGTTTTGAAATGCATTTAGAAAATGGTGCACTTCGCATCATGGAGAGAAATGGAGGAAGAGGTATTTCATTCATGTGTCCTTCATCGGCCACTTTATAATACTATGTGAAAACAGTTTATAGGCTAAATTATCACCATAATTGAGAGATTGTAGGGGCACCTTAGTCGTCCTGTGAGCTGAGGTATGTTTAATTTGAACTTGTTGAACCAATAAGTAAACTATCATTACAGATTGTATTAGGTTGGTTGAATGTCAAATGTCAATATTGTGACTTGATGTAATTGTGCAGGTGGTCGATGAGCTGGAAGAAAAGATGACAGAAGGTGGCGCAATTGTTGACTATCATGGCTGTGACCTGTTCCCCAAACGATGGTTTCACATCGTCTTTGTCCTACGCACAGACAACACCCAGCTGTACACACGGTTAGAGAGCAGGTAATTTCCACTTCCTTTATCATGTATGCTGAACCTCAATAAATGTATGGCTATGGCTACCTGACTTTAAGCCCATGGACCATTGAGCTTGAGATTTCAGATTTTGGTTCATGTCTTTTGAACAATTCAAACCTTGCACAGAAGCTGATATCAAAAAATGGCTAACGGTATGCCACTCTCAGCTCAACCCAAGAAAGTCAGTTTGTTGTAAAACGGATCACCCTGTGAAAGGACATAATTGGAAAGATTACACACCCAACAGTCCCCAATACTCAAACAGTAGAGTTGGTCAGAATATTACTTAGCTCACAGAACTGACTTACTCTCCCTTTACATAACTGCAGCTGTCAATATTGCCCGTTTTACTGTGATTTTCACCTTTTTATGATATTTTTTCTGTGCTGAGGTGACAGCCCTGTTGGTGTTGGTGACTTTTGAGAAAGACGATGTAGTTCACAGAGCAACTAAACTCAAAACTAAAAGGTATTAACTTTATTTACAACAAACTGCGACTTTCATTATTATCTATAAGTGACCATTTATGTCCATCCATCCATCCATCCATTTTCTTCCGCTTATGCGGGGCCGGGTCGCGGGGGCAGCTGTCTGAGCAGGCACACCCAGACTTACCTCTCCCCGGACACTTCCTCCAGCTCCTCCGGGAGGATCCCAAGGGGTTCCCAGGCCAGCCGAGTGATATAGTCACTCCAGCGTGTCCTGGGTCTTCCTCTGTGTCTCCTCCCAGTGGGGCATGCCAGGATCACCTCCCGAGGAATGTGTCCTGGGGGCATCTGATACAGATGCCCTAGCCACCTCAGATGGCTACTCTCGATGTGGAGGAGCAGCGGCTCTACTCCGAGCTCCTCCCAGGTGACAGCGCTTCTCACCCGATCTCTAAGGGAGCGCCCCGCCACCCTGCGGAGGAAACTCATTTCGGCCGCTTGTATCTAGGATCTTATTCTTTTGGTCACCACCCGAAGTTCATGACCATAGGTGAGGGTAGGAAAGTAGATTGACCGGTAAATCAAGAACTTTGCCTTTCGGCTCAGCTCTCTCTTCACCACGACAGACTGATACGACGGCATTACTGCGGCCGCTGCACCGATCCGCCTGTCAATCTCGCCTTCCATCCTTCCCTCACTCATGAGCAAGACCCCAAGATACTCGAACGCCTCCACTTGATGCAGGAACTCTCCCCCAACCCGCAGGGAGCAAGCCACCTTTTTCCAGTCGAGAACCATGGTCTCAGACTTGGAGGTGCTAATTCTCAACCCAGCTGCTTCACACTCGGCTGCAAACCGCCCCAGGACATTCTGGAGGTCCTGGCTAGAAGTAGCCAATAAGACAACATCGCCTGAGATGAAATCCAGTGGCTTCCGAACCAGACCCCCTCTGGCCCCTGACTGCGACCTAGAAATTCTGTCCATAAAAATAATTAACAGAAGCGGTGACAAAGGGCAGCCCTGCCGGAGTCCAACATGCACCGGGAACAGGTCTGACTTACTGCCGGCAATGCGTATCAGGCTCCTCCTTCGGTTGTACAGGGACCATACAGCCCTTAGCAGAGGGCCCCCGACCCCGTACTCCCAAAGCAGCTCCAACAGACTGCCACAAGGGACACAGTCGAATGCCTTCTCCAAGTCCACAAAACACATGTGGACTGGTTGGGCAAACTCCCATGAACCCTCGAGCACCCTGCGGAGGGTATAGAGCTGGTCCAGTGTTCCACGGCCAGGACGAAAATCACATTGTTCCTCCTGAATCCGAGGTTCGACTATTGGTTGAATTCTCCTCTCCAGTACTCTGGAATAGACTTTCCCAGGGAGGCTGAGGACTGTGATCCCCGACAGTTGGAACACACTCTCCGGTCCCCCTTTTTGAATAGAGGGACCACCACACCGGTCTGCCAGTCCAGAGCCACAGTCCCTGACTGCCACGCGATGCTGCACTGACGTGTCAGCCAAGACAGCCCCACAACATCCAGAGACTTGAGGTACTCAGGGCAGATCTCACCCACCCCCGCTGTTTTGCCACTGGGGAGCTTCCGAACTCCCTCAATGACTTCAGCTTGGTTGATGAATGAATCAACCTCTGAGTCCCCAGCCTCCGCTTCCTCTATGGAAGGCGTGTCAGTGGGATTGAGGAGATCATCAAAGTATTCCTTCCCCCGCCCGACGATATCCTCAGTCGAGGTCAACAGCTCCCCACCTCCACCTTAAACGGTGTTGCTGGAGGGTTGCTTCCCTTTCTTGAAGTGCCGGATGGTTTGCCAGAATTTCCTCCAGGCCGACCGGTAATCCTCCTCCATGGCCTCCCCAAACTTTTCCAAGACCCGAGATTTTTCTTCTGCGACTTCCCCTGCTGCCGCACGCAGCATCCCTTACTTCTGGTGTCCACCACCGGGTTCAGGGATTGCCGCCACGACAGGCACCTCAGAAGTGGAGAACATAATAAATGTCAACTGATCACCACCTGGTGGTGATCAGTTGACAGCTCAGCCCCTCTCATCACCTGAGTGTCCAAGACATACGGCTAGGGTGTCCTGGTGCCATGCGCACTTATGGACACCCTCATGCTTGAAAATGGTGTTCGTTATGGACAAACTGTGACTAGCACAGAAGTCCTGCAACAAAACACCACCGTTCCTCCCGATCACACCCCTCCATGTAACACTGTTGCCGCCCACTGTTCGGCTTGTAAGCCGAAACGACAGTGAGAGACCCACTCCCGACCCGAAGGTGCAGGGAGACGACCTTCTCGTTCACCGGGGAAAACTCCAACACATGGTGGCCGAGCTGGGGAGCTATAAGCAAGCCCACGCCAGCTTGCCGCCTCTCACCGCAGGCAACTCCAGAGTGGAAGAGAGTCCAGCCTCTCTCAAGGAGTTGGATTTCAGAGCCCAGACTGTGCGTGGAGGTGAGCCCAACTATCTCTAGCCGGTACCGCTCAACCTCCCACCAGCTCAGGCTCTTTCCCCCCCAGCACGGTGACATTCCATGTCCCCATGAGTCACCATCCGGGGACCCAAATCACGAAGAACCGCCCCCTTCTGCACCCTCCTGCGGGTGGTGAACCTACTGAAGGGTACCGCTCTTAGTCTGAATCGTCACCGAGGACCTGTTTGCCTTGGGAGACCCTACCAGGGGCATTAAGCCCCGGACAACATAGCTCCTAGGATCATTCAGGTACTCAAACCCCTCCACCACGGTAAGGAGGCGGTTCAATATATGCAAGCTCTGTAATTCATGACAAAAATTCATGAGGGATAAAAACTAATTGTGTCTCGTCACTGACTACTGTACCAATTTTTTCCCATGGGGCACACAAGACCACATCTCTCTGCCAGTGTTCAACAGGTGGTTATCTTCCAGTATTACATTTGAAGCATGTTAAATGTTTAACCCTGTGATTCCACTGGGTAAGTCTCTGTTATTCAAGTATGCAACGCTGTTTTGTTTTGCCTTTCAATTGGCTTCATACCCCTGGCGGGAGAGTTTAAGGAGCAGAGCATCGCGCCCAAGGGAGTAGGTTTGATTTTGAGATTGGTGGGGACACAAAAGTGCTCCAAGGCAGCACTTCTGAAAGTTGACGTTTTTTTACATTAGCAATCATAATTTCACGTCATGCCGAAGTTATAGGTTAAAGCAACTAATGAAAGACAAGGAGGCAACTTCGAAGAGTTCTCATCCTTACTCTTTAATGCAGGGCTGTAGGGCAACTGTGCATCATACTGTCAATTAACATAGCCTACTGTCCATCAAAAACATCGGAAATATATAAATGACAACTGTATAGCAACTACTGTAAACACATACACACTAGTAATACATGATGAGGCCTCTCATGAACACCACACTTGATATAAAGCTCTGATTTTAAAGCCACATGGGTGAAGCATGATCATCATCATCATCACACTAAAATTTGTCACAGTGCTGAATCTCATGACTAACATATCCATCATAAATTTTAACCTCACCTGTGAATTTCCAGCCTCTCTTTCAGCTTCTCCTCCTCCATCTTCTCCAGCCTCTCTGCTGTCTGTCACCTTACAATATGTTGATGCATGACATATGAACAGATACATTAGGGATACAATGATCATAGAGCTGATGATACAGTTATTGCCTGAGCAAAAAGGTTTTTACTAAATATTAATATTACTTAATATTAATTAATTATATTTTATAATTATAAAATCACATGATTATCTAGAATATGAGGTTGTATTGTATTTCCACAACAAAGTTTCTTCATTTATGTTTTTAAACCATTGCTCACTTCTACACAAATACATGAAAATAAGAATTAAAAATAACTTTTAAAAAGTGTATCTCTTTGGCTTAAAATATTCTCTTTTATTCAATATCTGTATTGTTGAGCCTCTACCTATACACCCTGGAAGTAACTTACACTTTGACTCCTAAAGAAGTCTCTTATATCCAGTTTTCTTTTCTTAGACATCCTTCAAATCCTATACAGCACACACGCACGCACACACACGCACGCAAACAGACACAAACACAAATGTAAATGACACCACTGATATTAAAATCCGTCTAGCTGACGTGACCCATAAAGAACAAATGCCAAACATGCTGACAACTTACACTCGCAGTTGCAGATAACACGCACTGCCTTTTGTCCGGTCCTGCTGGAAGGTTGCATGTAGCTTTTACAAGCAGAAGGAGTGACAGCAGGGACAGCCAATCACATGTAAGCTAGCGAGAAACCGGCAGCCGATCAGGGAGCGATATTTAGGTTAGAGGCGGGACTTCTAGCAGAGTCCGACATTTAACCCTTTGTGTGCCATAATCATTGACTAAACACTACAGACAGCGGTTGTATTGATAGTGACTACACAGTACCGGCTGAATATTGGTAGGGACGTGTCCCTAGTGTCCTATCCCAATTCTACGCCCTTGATCGCGCCTACCTGCTATTGTTTACTTGTTCAAATTGTGTTTATTCATAATTTCTCCTTGATTTTTATGCTTCTACTGTAGTAACGTAGGCTACATAGTTAAATTGTTTTGTTGTTTGTCTGTCTCCCTACTGTGTGACTGACAGAGGTTATGCAGGGAAGAAGCTGCAGGACAACGTGCAGTGTGAAATCTTCCAGACCATCTATGAAGAGGCCATGGAGGCATACAGTGAGAATATTGTCCACCAGCTGCCCAGCAACACTCCTGAGGACCTTGAGAAAAACCTGGAGCAGATAGCACAGTGGACTGAGCAGTGGATGAAGGACCATAACTAGAACCTGAACCCTGGTTCCACTGGCAAGACTGTCAACTGCAAATAAAAATGAAGTGTGGTAATTTTGTTTAAATCTGCATTTATTTTCATAAATTATACATTATTTTAACTTCTTTTTTTTTTTTTTTTTTTTTTTTTTTTTTTTTTTTTT
>CAEMYA010000582.1:201820-219948 GCA_903131615.1 Diplodus sargus | reverse complement strand
TTTTTTTTTTTTTAGATGTTTGAAGTATGATCACTTACTTCATCAGGCTGTTCCACCGGCCTCTAGTATGGCATCAAATTACTTTTTAACTAAAACAAAATTTGGGACAAGTCAAAGAATGTGCAGTGCTGCAATGATATTTTATAAATGGGAAACTGTAATCTCACCATGTCTTAGGGGAAATTACGTAACAGTTTTTCTGTGGTTATAGTGTCCAGTTCTTGTAATACATGGGGGAGCAGTGCCACCACCACCTGTTTTCAAAGTCTTTCAACAGGTAGGCTGAATATTCCATGTTCAGAATCAGCATCAGAATTCCTTTATTGTCCCACAAACGGGGACATTTCTTTTTGACAACAGTCAAAGGACAGTAATATTACAAAAAGCAATAATAATAGTAAATAATTAATTTAAATTATTATAAAAAGGTAAAAAATACAATAGACTTGTATATACATATAAACATAATATTGTGCAAAATGAACATGTAATTATAAACAGTGTGGCAGTGAATTGTTATTTACTAATAATAAATATGGGTATTAAAAAAACTGGATGTTGAACAGATTCAGGTATTTCTCAAGCCAAGAGTCTCAAGAGAAGCAGCCCGGTTAACGTACCTTCCAGTTTAGAAGAACTAGTGCATTTCCCGTAGGAAGTATGTATTCCTATCGAAAAGTGGGAGGTTAAGTAGCATTTTCATGGATGGCCAAATGAGGCTGTGTATGAAGGTGGGACGTCAGGGATATAATTGGCCGTTTTTGACTACTTTTGATTTTACCATTATATTTCACCTTAAGAACTACTTTCCTTGCCTTGTTTGGTGTCATTATTTTCAGCACAACCTCACATGTGTGACTGTACAGTTATTGTTTCATTTTGACATACTGTATTAACACAATGGACCTAAAATCACAAAAAAACATAAAATCAGAGTAGGAAAAAGTTAGATTTTTTTACTGTGAAAACCACAAATATGTTTAACGAACCATTTTTGTTACTTATAATGCAAATATAAATCGTTTGCTAAGTTTGTGCATACGTTTTTGAAATTTACAAAGTTATATACGTAACTATTTACAAATGCAGGCAATGCCTCAGCTCCTTCCAGCTGCACTGCCTGCTCCACATTCAGCAGTCTCCTTGTTGTTTTGACTCACAACACAAAAAACGACTACACTACACACTAAACACACTACACCAAACACTACATAACACACTAACTATACACTCCGAACACGCTATATGTCACAAATCTCTCAACTCTCAAAACTCGCCATCTCTATCACCGTCACTGCTTTTGCGCCGTCCCTCCCACAACTTCTCCCTGTTCCTCAGCATCCAAATCACGTGTAATGCCATATAATTTTGTGATTGGTTGGCGTGGTGCCTTTTTCCACCAATAGGAACGTGTTTTTTTGCTTGCAAACACTTCCTGCTTGCGGACAATTTCGTGACAACAGCCCGTTTTTTCCATTTCTTCCTGCACCAGACGCAAAGCAAACGTGGCGGACATTATTTATCGCAACTCTGGCGCGTCCATCGACTCAGGAGGTGGGACATGAGGGCGGGATGGCAGCTAGCTACACACGAACATCCACAGATACCGATTCCAGTTTGTTGTCCTCGCGTATCCGGATCTCCTCAGACCGGAACAGACTCGGTCCAGACTCGTTCAGTCTCATTAATCCACAAAAGTCAGTTTAGATGCACAGAACAGGACTGAACTGCCGGCAAAATCTCGGTCCAGCTCGCGCCGCTGCAGGTATAAATCTGTTTGTTTCTTAAGATGTGTCATGGGGGTGGGCTCTGCATTGATTGGCTCTGGTGCGCACGTGGCTATGGTGTGCAGAGATTGGCTCTGGTGCACATGTGGCTATGGTTGACAATGCTAGCGGAATTCGGAAAGCATCTATTAAATAATTTATCAACGGTATCATTGTAGTCCGAACAAATCTGACGTTGCACACCCTTAAACCATGCGGCAGCCATATTGAAAATCTCAGGCCAGTCTGATCCTGATCTGCAGAGATATTTGAGGCACACTCACACAGACAGACAGACAGAGATTTCTTGCTTTTATAGAGAGATGATTCTTTTAGTTGTTAAGCAACCCAAAGCCTGCAATGGGACAAACAGTAAGTAATAAACTTCAACATTAGGGATATTACTTCTGATCAGAGTGTTTTAACAGCTGGACCAGTCCCAAAGCAGGTGGAGTAATGAGCCCTGTTTGCCACAGTTGTGCCAGCATAACTATTGCTGACACAGGTAATAGGCAATATGCTCTACTCACAATCTCACACATTTAGAAGAGCTCAGCACCAACCACCAAATTGTATTCCACTGAGTAGCAGTCAATGAAATACTGAGGTTATGTTCCCAAGCCCGCTGGACATGAGATGATGCATGTGAAGCTGCCCATTAAGCTATAAATGACGAGGTTGTCTTCTTAAATAAAAGGCTAGTCCCATTCCAATCATGGGGCAAGGGCAATTCCTTCTATACATTTCTGATTTATAACAGACGACAGCTGTGCATATATTAATAAAAGAAGAATCTAGAAGGCCAAACTGGGGATAAGTTGTTGAAAAGGTATGGTTTTATCAGTAAAGATCTGTCTGTTTCAATGCCAAGGCTTTGCCCAATTATTACTCAGTGTCACACTGAAGCTGACAGGATGGGATTACACCAGATGGGACAGAATGGAAGACCCTCAGTTCTAAATATTTTGTGCATCTGCTTCAGAATAGAGCATGAAAACCTGATAATGGCAGTGACAGTGGGGATTTGAGATTGTACCACAATGACACTACGATGAAGGATATGTTTTTATATTTGTGGATATGGTGGTTTTCTCCAGCCACTTCCAGCTGCCTTTCACTAAGTCAGATTTGTAGGCCCAAGTCAGTTGATACTTGGCACTAAATGCAATATATATACTTAAGTACATTCGGGAAAAAACAATTCAGACCTTGACTATATAGTGAAGTCTGAGTTTTTGTTGAAGGGCATGGCCTTGGCACTGTTGTGAAGGTCCACATGTCACCTTGAAACAGGAAATTGCTCCAGTGTCGTGGTAGAATCTGCCCATGACTTTAGTCTGATGAGTCACAGCTCTAACACATTAACATGCCAATATTCTGTTGCAGTCAATGCGCCCCTTAGAGACAAAGGAAATGTTGTTTTTCCATATCTTCTTATATCCATACCTCAAATTTCATGAGAAAATCTTTAAATTCATCAGTCATTTCCTGTAGCCAGTAGGTACACTAGGTCGTTGAACATTGGCATGTAGGTGTCTTCAGGATGGGACTCTTATCAAACCTCTAAAGTTTGGGGCAGACTGGACAAGTATACTGAAGTGAAATCAACTTCCTGTTTAATGTTGAAGCCTTGAAAAAATAGCCTTGCTGCCATGGGCACACTCTGCAATGTTAATGCTATAGTTTAGAAACCTTTCCTTTGTTTACAGTGCACAGACCCAGCGTGATCAGGTTAATCTTCAACAAAAAAATTATAATAATCTATTCTACACTTACAAAACTGTAAATAAACTGTAAACAGTAAATGCCCTGCTAGAAGATGTTGTTAAGTTGCCATTACATCACAGACAACAGAAACAATCAGTACTATCAGCGGGTTTGACTAAAGTCATGTGGAAAGGAAGGTTTAAGTGAGTGATACTAACTTGAGAGGTTTTGGATGGAACACAGTCAGACTGCCAAGCAGATGGGTCTGAAGGAGCTGCTATACACCGATCAGTATGTACTGCCGAGACAGTATTTATCCAAGACAGTAGGTGGCGGCAGCATAAACAAAGTTGTTTTGTTATCTGCCAATAAGCGAAGAAGAAGACGACGACGAGAAGGAGGAGGATTACTAAGGGGATTTAACGTACATGGACGGACGCGTGTAATATAATGGGTAAGCTTGAATTTTATTTGAATAGATATGTGCGGGTCTGTAACACCTGTCTGTTGTGTTGCGGTGGGTCGACCGACTAAGACACGGAATAGCAGGAGGCACACTTAACCGGTCTTTCGCCGGGTTTAGTGAAGTTGCGGACTAATGGCACAATGCGAGCGGATGACCATCGCCGGCCAGTGCAGGATGTGAGGGACCCGGAAGTCAGTTGGCTGGGTTGTAGTCGGTCTTTTTGGTGCACCTACGTAGTTAAATGTCATGACTGCGAACTTCACAGGTCAGAGTTCACCAAAGTTTAACTCCAAACAAGCCGAGAAGCGATTTTACCTCGCCACCGGATGTGAAAGTTCTGTTTGCCCCTGCTCGGTCCATATGGAAGTAGACGCCCCTGTTTTGCATATTATGCACAGACCTGAAACCGGACCTCCTTGAGGCAGTGTCGTGACTGTGGCTATAACTTTACCGGCTTTTGAGGGACGATCGTCGACTAACCATGAAATAAACAGTAGTATTACTTTGTCATCTCTGACATTCATTTCTCCATGTCTTTATAATGGAAACACTTTGCGGGAATATACTAAACAGCTAAACTACCTTGGTGGAATTGAACCCACCCTGCTGGAAAAACCAGTAGACCAGCACCAAAACACAACATATGTAGGTCTTGCTCGTGACTGGTCAACAGCAAGACCAGCATATGTTGTGAACATTGTTTGTGTACACAGAGTTTAGAAGGTTTTTGAACGACTCACAGTTGCTGCTGCACATCCAGCGCGCAGCCAAAAAGTGTCGATCCCTGAGTGCGACCTAACAGGCAGAGTAAAAGTGGACCGCTCCTCAAGCCTACCTGTTAAGTCTGCAGCATGTAAGATAAAGTTGTGAAGTGGCATCATTGCACCTATACTCGAATATCAAATAAAAACTGACAGCCCTAATATAGTAGGCTATTGTATAATTCTGTGGGCTGCAATATTAAACAAAACAGCTCTCTTTTTAGAAACGTATACCGACGATGGGGTTGAGTCAGTGCAATGCTGTGGTGAGAGACACTATGAGCTCACAGTCCAGAATCAATGTAGGCTACATTGCTTCACCCATAACTCCGCAGCCTCAATGATATTAAATTGATGTTCAACTACAATCACACTCCCTACACATTAACCTCGCTATTAGTATCAATTGACAGCGTTGGAATATTTAGAGAGCAGAATTTACATTTATCAGCCTGTTGCATGTGTTGCTATCGTTATCTAGTGTGCTAGCCTAAACTTTTATCTGTTAATATTCTCTAAATATTCTGATCTAGATGGGAACAATCCGCCAACATACTTAATTATTCATGTCAATTTAATTCCGATGCACTACTGATGTGAAAATGTCATTCTTTAAACATTTTACTGTGAACAAGTGATGCTCCGACCATCCGTCGGAATTACATTGAGTCGAAGTTAGCTTGTGCTAACTTCCGGGAACTTTTGAGGGGCTTCATGATCCGCAATAGCTTGGTTTCACGTGACATCACATTGCTGCTTCGTGAGAGCGCGAAATTCAGATGGAGGGCAGGAAGTGAATTAGCTGAGGATCTGCCGTATGAAATATCTGAAAATGCCTATGTTTTGTGTTGTTTACGGCTGCTCCAATCGCTCTAACCGAGACAAGGGAAAACAGGTTTTATAGAGTACCGAAGATTGTCATTCACAAAGGAGAGAAATGTAAAAGGTTAACAGAACAACGCCGTAAAAAGTGGATTTTGAACCTACGTCTGCAGTCTGGAGGAGCAGAGTCTGCAAATGCCCGTGTCTGCAGCGACCACTTCGTCTGAGGTAAGTTACGTTAGCTAGCTAACTTGTTTTTTGTGGCTGTGTTTATATAGCATTACGTTGTCGATACATGTTCATTTACTTAGTAACCGGTAGTCTAATATGGACTTCATTGGGACTTTTTAGGCTGTCCTAGCGCTTTGGGTGACGTTGAGTCGGTAGACTGGGCTCCGACTGTCAGCCTCGGTTACCAAAAGACTAAGCCCAAATCAGAGGCATCTCTTCAACGAGAGCAGAGGATGAAGCAGAAAGAAGACCAACAAAGACAGTCGGAATGTGCGGAGGCTATGTTGGATCTCCTGCAGACAGCTGAGAGCCCGGATCTAACGCAGACAGCCGACTGCTCCGAACCGAAGCAGCCAGTTGAAAGCAACCTACAATCAGAGGGCATCAGCGTGAATGGGACATTAAATGATCAAGGTAAATTATTGTACTGATGTGTAACCAGCATTATTATCACCGTAAAATACCAAATAGTAGCTGGGCGTTTATTTATTTCAATCACTTAACAGACCAGGCGGCAATTTGGTACAGGTGTTTTTTGTTGTCCTCTGCAAGTGAAGTTGTTGCGGCGGAGGAAACGATTCAGCCGACCAGCACTCGCTGTAAGCTCCTCATCTCTGCTGTCACTCACGGTGGCGCACATCTGTTTCTCCATCGCCCTGATCATTTTGCGGGACACTCTCTCGTGGCGTGCCCGTTTGCTGATAACTCATTCCCGCATGTTTATCTCAGGCTCCTCGCTAGCCTTCTTCCTCCCTCCAGAAGGCAGCCTGGTCCTGTTGCTGTCCACCTTGGACAGACGCTGAAGCTCAGTTTGAATTTTTCGACAATCTCTCACTCTCTTCTGGTCGACAGAGAAACTTCTATCGGCTGCTTCTCCCCAGTTTTCCTCTGCATATTTTCAGGCACAAAGTTTGAATTTTAGGCCGTCCTTTTTATTTTTTTGCTGCACCGGAGCCATAGATCATCAATGTGATATTGACTGACAGAAAGCAGCACAACACGTGAAAAAGGCTAAGATGAAAAACGTACAGTGTCAGTGGTCACATCTTCTTCCTTGATTTTTTACAAAAAAATAAATAGGACCCGGCATTTATTTACAACCAGCGGTTATTTATGAAAATATACACCTGCAGCCAGCGTTTAAAGGGACCCTGCGGTTAATTGAAACCTGGCAATGGTAATTTACTGTAAATGTTACAAATGTGATTGTCAGAAAATCACCCTGTATAATTGGGCCAGAGAACTTGTATGTTTGTGAAAAGGTTGTCAAAAAGATAACTCACACATAACAATTCACATAATTCATATTCATGAATTAACAAATTATGCTCCCCACTGCTATATTGCAGGCTATGCAGATGCCGGATGCCAGACTGAGCTAACGATGGATGACATTGAGAAGATGGAGGATGTTCTGAGACAGAACACAACAGAACTTGGAGATCTTCGAACCAAAGCACTGGACACAAAGTTCAACCAGGAGTCCTTTGAAAAAAAATGAAGATAAGACAAAGTTGTACACGGGGCTCCCAAACTTCTTAGTTTTAATTCAGATTTTTGAGCTGTGCAAACCCTACATCACCTGTGGTCCTATGTCTGTGCTGTCAAAACTTGAACAGTTAATTTTAGTTTTGCTGAGGCTGAGACTAAATCTCCCACTGAAAGATTTAGCTTTCAGGTTCAATATCTCTCTGCCCACTGCTTCTAGAGTTTGGATTAAAATAATTGACATACTTCATGAAAGGTTAGAATTTCAAATTGAGTGGCCAGAGCGACATGTACTTCAAGCTACAATGCCAATGGGATTCAGACAGGCATTTGGATATAAAGTTGCTGTGATAGTTGACTGCTTTGAAGTTTTTATTGAGAAGCCCTCTAATTTACTAGCCCAAGCACAAACGTGGTCAAACTACAAGCATCACCATACTGTAAAATTTCTGATTGGTGTTGCACCCCAAGGCTATGTCACTTACATATCTTGTGCCTGGGGAGGAAGAGTCAGCGATAAACAGATCACAATAGAGAGTGGCCTCCTAAAAACCTGTTACCTGGAGATATTGTCTTAGCAGACCGTGGGTTCAATATTGGCGATAGTGTGGGATTTTACTGTGCTTCACTACAGATACCTGCATTTACCAAGGGGAGAAAACAGCTGTCAGCATATGAGGTGAGATGAGCATATACATGTGTATTCATGTTGAGAGAGTCCTCGGTTTAGTAAGAAGAAAATATCAGATTCTGCAAAGCAGGGCTATGCCCATGGAGCACATGGCAACAAAAAAACCAGGTGAGGCACTAGCATTGATTGACAAGATTGGGGTTATTTGCTGTGTCTTGTCTAATCTTTCAGAGTCTGTTGTCCCATTGGAGTAAGGAGGAGGGGAAGAGAGTGAGGAGAAGAGAGGAGGGAGGGGGGTAGGAATAATCAGTCAGTCCAGTACCTGAGCCCTGACACATATCAGTCTGTAAATATGTAATGTTAATGTAATGTAATGTAAATATGTTTTGAAATGTAGTATTTTTATCCACTAGTCCAATTGTACTGGCGATATGTATTATATATAATGAAATGGATTCCAGTCTATTATTGCACACTATGTTCTTGTAGTTATTATAACATTTGTTGAAAAATCTAATCTTGTAAATAAACCACCATGTATTATTCTGTCTTCTCAATGGCATTTAATCTTTCCAGTAAACTTCTTTTCATCACATTACACATGTACGTTTGTAACTTGCTGTCCCAGTATTTCTGGAAGTATACTGTTCTTAAAAAAGCACTTAACTTTAGGAATCACATTATCCCAAAGTTCAAGATCAGGCAAAATCCTTTCAACAAAAATGTCATTGCGGTCCCACACAACAAAGTCACAGTACTCAGCATCTACAATGTGAAGCTGTGCCTGAACTTGGTAGTAGTAGTCATGACTCCGGTCCAGCGTGACGTTATCCCCATCATTGATAAGGCAGAAGCCCTTTCCCCCAGCACACAAGCGCAGATTGGCTTCATCTTGGTGAGAGTGTGGGCACTAAAATCACAGTGAGAAGGACATGTGAACAATAGATTAGCAAAGATATTTCCTGCCTTTTTGCTCAGCTGAGGACTTGAGACTCGACTCAGACTCGAGATTTAGGGACTTTACTACAATAAAAACTGTAATATCACCTTAACCTCGCAGATACCAGTTCCGTGACAGTCACAAGCAACAATCCCGTCAGGAGAGGACCCCATGTATGGCCACTTGGGGTTCAGCCAGAGACCACTGTCCATACAGGAGAAACCTGCATGCTCCCGACCCATCAGCTTCTCATACGCTCCTCTGGCTTGTGCTTCATGTTTGCATCCATAACTGTACACAGTACACATGCAAAACATGAAAAGGAAATTATTACTTAGTATTGGATGTGTAGAGCCAGTTCAGTGATTTAAATGCTTAAATGCCACTACCCTACCTTTAAATAATTTCACAGTCTGGGATCAATTAAGTAATTCTATTCTATTCTATTCTACCCTAACCCCTACTACCCCTTCTACTCCTGCATAACCCTAGCCATATAACCCTATAACTAATGTTGACCCTTCGGGGCTGTCCATACCATGAATTAACTATGAAAACAGTAAACATTTGTTCTAACTGAAGAAGGTCTACAATAGATGGCAGAGTATGGACCACAGCTTTATAGTTGTGGTATGGACTCTCCTCCCACTTCATAGAACACTTTTTTATTTACAGTTCTTCATGTGGACAGCCTCATGCCCCAAACCTTACATCTGCCTTACCCTAATTCAAACCCTAAATACCTTGTAGCGGCTGTGGTGAACCTATATGCTTCTGGGTAGCATATGGCCTTGATCAAGCTCTTGGATGGTTCATGGGGGTTGGTCTTAAGAACTTTTTTCAGCTTAGAGGCAGTTATGCGTCCAGCTCTTTGCCTAAACCAAATCCTGCTTGCACTCTGACTTCGAGTTGCCCTCTCTACAGCCTGGACCAGGGACATGGTGACCTCTTCTAGCTGGAAATGCTGGCATAGCTTGCCAAGCTCTGTGGGGGGTAGCTGCAGAGTCTCTGGTGTTCTATATTCAAGAACAGTTTTAGGAAGCATGCTAGACTTGGGGATGAATTCTTTGTGGTAAGGCTCCCTAGCCATCAGTGCTGCACTCCTTGGACACTTTTTGCTTAAGTTCTCAAAAAAACTAGCATATGTTTCTGACCCTCTCTTCACTCTTGGGCATATAAGTGATTTCCCAACCTTGTTTTCAGTTGTCCTGCCATCAATGGAACAGTCAAGCTTTTGTTTCTTGGATTTTGCAGAGGAGAAGTCGATCAGAGCTACTGGAGCAGCAGGAATCTGAAAATAAGTTAACACAAAGAAGATCATTATATTCCAAAAACATATCTATATGCAGTATAAATTTGGCGTTTATCCAATGGCTGTGAGGAAAACTGGTAAGGCTATCATCACAGGACTGAGATGCCAAACTGTGTTTTTATGTAGATGAAATGTAGACGAAGACAAGCAATCGACTTCTCTTCTGTATATTGTGTCCTGATGAATTAACCAGAGCAAACACAAAGGGACACAATATAAACATTTATATATTAACATCATAATTTAGCCTACTGTTACACGGTGTCCCAAAAAATAACATTCTCTGACCCATTTGGTTTGCCGTGAACGTGTCACCCTACCTTTTTTACATGTGATGGCATCAGCCATTTGCACTGCTCTGTTGTGCAGGAAGCTGTATCTCGCATTTTTACCCCAGCTTCAATGGAAAAAAGAACTGCCCCTACATGAGAACATGATTCTGATAGTCTGTGAATAGAATACAGTAAGACATTTTTTAAAAACCCAAATGCAATCCACACCAGGGGCAAAGTGAAAATATATCAGCATATTTTGATGATGTGCAATACAGCCTAATTATACTAATATATTATAATTATACTTACCCTGCCATGCAATTGCAATGAGCTGCAATGACTTCTCCATCCTTCTTCGCAATAATCCATGTCTTCAGAGGTGTCTCGCTTGATCTCTGAGAGTGGTTTACCTTGAAACATAACATACTGTCAGGCAAAAATCGCCGTTAAGATGTGTTGCATGTTTGTTGACATTATAGCCGCTACTGCTAGCATCTAGCAACACATAAAACAATATAAGAACAAACACTCACCCTGGCGAAGACCAAACGATGATCATCGTGGAGCTGCTTTGTACCGAGGTTGCGGACCCAGCGCTGACAAAAAAGTTGTACGCCTCCAGACTTTTATAGGCCTTCATCTGCTGTCTGGTGTAGTACGATGTCTGAAGGACCAGGTAGTTTGTAAAGTCGACAGCCTCGACTGTCGGCAAATCTTGAAGTTCTACCGAGAACTCACTATTTTCATGAGGTACGGGTCACGTCCAACATATCTGCTTATCAACTCCTTGTACCTATACCTTGAAACTGGATCTAAATCCGTACAATACGGACTCTCTGCAACGGTGTCATTCATAGACGTAGTCTCCATTTTTTACTTCCTACCCTCCATCTGAAATCACGCTGCCTTCCCGCGTCATCATAATCACGTGACTGAAACCCAGCTATTGCTGTGAAAAAAACATTGCAGTAAACGGAGGTGGCGCCACTCTCTTTCTATAGGACTCTAGTAAGGGTGTATTCTATTCACCAGAGGATTGTTTTGTGGCCAGACTGTGGTGACTGCTTAGTCAATGGGAGATTCATGGAAAAACACTCTGAAACCTTACATATATGTCATATGACTTCTGATGAAGAAATGCCTCCAGAAAATGAAAGAACATACTTCCTTAGGTTCTCTAGGCTGACAACTTTTTTCCTTTAGTATGGACATCTTGATATGGTATGGGTAGACTGCTGTTCGTAGTGTAATTGCACTCTCAATATTTAGTCAGACCTGCCTCGCTTCTTCACAATCCCCTGTCAATAATTTGGGGGGGGAAATTATTTAACCTACTCTTTTTTTCTTCTTCGTCATCTGTAGTTTAATGGTGGCATATCACAAACCAACAAACCAAAAATACTACAGAACTAAATGAGAATGACGAGGCATATTTCCACGCTGACGGATATCTGAAATGCAAATAAAGAGCAAAGGTAAACATGGAGAGGATTTTACAAGAGATTCAAGATTTTCGAAAATATATCAACCAGCATTTGGAGGATATAAAGGACAAGCTCAAAAAGACAAACCAGAGAATCAAAGAAGCAGAAGACCGCATTGACACAGTGGAAACTCGACTGAAAACAATGTAGCGAGTACGGGTGCACCAATACCAATACCGATACTGGCATCAGGCATCGGGCCGATACTGTGCTCATATACTTGTACTCGTTCTCGCAAAACGTCATCGATACCACTTTAATACATTAGGCCTTCCGTTGCATAAAACTGAAGACTGGGATCAGAGGGCGGCTTGTCATTTCTTGTTTTCATTTCGGACTGGCAGACAATGGTCCGTGTCCGGACCCAGACGCGGTCCCATACAGACCTGGACCTATAGTCAATAAAGTACTTTAAATGAATACAGACCGATGAAAGAGGTGAGAAGCGAGTGACAGATGGAAAGACGAGTGAGCAATACAAGGAGAGAAGACAGAGAGACGAGTGAGGCGGAGACATCGAAAAATAACTCCACATGGCCTTTTTAAGAGCTGATGAATGTTCCCCCAGAGTCGCTTGGATTTTTGGTCAATACAAAAAGCCATTTACTCAGGAGTGCATGAGTACAGTAGCTGAAACCTTACTTGAAATGTTATTTTTTTAATAATGAAGTACTTTATTTGAAGATGCACAATTTTTAAAAAGCTATTTTATTTATTTTTACTATTGCATTTTTAAATGCAGCTCTTCTATTCCTTAAAGAGAGAATAAAATAATACATATCTACAGTATTATATATCTGTATAATTAAATGTTTAGTGACAGTAAATATTGTCGAAATGTTTTTGAATTGTTTTTCTTTATATGATGTGACAGTCAGTTCTGGATCACATGCAGACGTTGATACAACTACTAGGCTACTTCAGTAAATATCACACGGATTCAGACTGTGTAGTTGTTTAATTGAGATTTTAAGTCTAACTGTGTTATAAGTTTTATTTTGTCAAGTTTCATTTTGTCAAATGTGAAGACAGTGCAAATGTGAAGGCTTTTTGTTGACACAGGAAATTATTTATATTTATATTTATTTTTATTTAATGTATTATCATTTATTGTAACAAGCAGAGTGGAAAATACATTTTGTCTTCCAATTCAGTGCATCTGTAACGTAATAGTGAGGGCCCAAGCAGGTCACAGACCTGTGAGGTCCCTATTGTAATTGGAAAAATTATTCTTATTATTATTAGGGCCCGAGCAGGTCATCGACCTGTGATTAGGGCACGAGCAGGTCATCGACCTGTGAGGTCCCTATTGTAATTGGAAGGACAGAAATTTTCTTTTCCAAGTTTGACTGCAGTTTTGGATGCCTGAACATACCCAAAAACTCACCAAATTTGGTATATACGTCACATCCGGCGAAAATTGCGATCCTGCATTGTCACTGGGTGTGTTCGTGACCTGTGGGCTCTGTAGCGCCCCCTAATGTTCCTCCCTGCCTTCCGCATGCGTGTAGACCAACGAAATTCGGTACGCAGATTCATCATGAGCAGACACACAAAAAAGTCTGGGGGCCCATACTCTCAGTCCAACAGGAAGTCCGCCATTTTGATGTGTGGCGGCATTTTTGTCCAATTCATGCCTACTTTGAAAATTATCTTGTCCTAGAGCTTGAACATCACAGTCAAATTAACTCAGTTATCTTCTTCATGCCTTGAAGAACAAAAGTTATGGAAATCATTCAGCTGCGCCAACCTTTAGTGGGCGGGGCGGTGGAAACCATTTTTTCCCCTCGCCGTCGAGCATCAAGGCTTTATAACTTCAACATACAATTTCCTATCCACACCAAACTGGTCGTAAGTGTAGAGGCTGTCTCCCCGAATACATCTCCGCATCGATACTAAATCGGCTATTTTGCTTTTGGCCGCCATTTTGAAATATTGCCAATCTTCGTAGTTAAATTATCTCCTCCTACAGACGTAACACCACAGACTTCACAGTCACTCAGTATCATCCTCTGACCTTGAAGATGAAAAGTTATGGAAATCTTTATCCTATGTCATACCTGCTAGCCGCTGTGGAGTGGTCAATTCAAAACCTTCGCCGTAAAGCATCAAGTCCTCATAACTTCTTCATACATTTTCCAATCTTGGCCAAATCGCACAGGAATGTAGAGGGAGTCGCCCTGAATAGATCTGTGTTGTCATTGGGCGTGGTCGTGTCCTGCACGCTCTGTAGCGCCCCCTATTGTGATGCCCCGCCTCCTGCATGCGCATAGATGAACGAAATTAGGTACGCAGATTCATCATGAGCAGATGCACAAAAAACCCTTTTGGACCGATACCGTCACTCCAACAGGAAGTCCGCTATTTTGATGTGTGGCGCCATTTTTGTCCAATTCATGCCTACTTTGAAAACTATCTTGTCCTAGAGCTTAACCACCACAGTCTTCACATTCACTGAGCATCATCTTCATGCCTTGAAGATGAAAAGCTATGGAAATCTTTCCGCTACGTCATACTTGGTGGGCGTGGCGGTGGAAACCATTTTTTTCCTTCGCCGTGAAGCATCGAGGCTTTATAACTGCAACATACACTTTCCAATCTACACCATAAGGCACATTCATGTAGACGGTGTTGCCCTGAATACGTCTCTGCATCAATACTAAGTCGGCCATTTTGATTGCGGCCGCCATTTTGAAATATTTCCAATCCGAGCACTGTAATGACATCCTCCTATAGATTTAACACAGCAGACTTCACAGTCACTCAGTATCATCCAGAGACCTTAAAGTTGAAAACCTGTTCAAAGCTTTCGCCTACATCATACCTGCTGGCCATGGTGGGGCAGTCAATTTAAATCCTTCGCCGTAAAGCATTGAGTCCTCGTAACTTCACCATACAATGACCAATCTGCACCAAGTCTCTCAGGAATGTAAAGGGAATCGCCTTGATTATAGCTCTGCATCAAAACTGAGTCTTATCCATAGCGCCACCCACTGGACACAGGAAATCAGACAAACATCATCCGAACAACATGACGTTTACTGCCTGTTTTCTCCCCAGCATTAAATGAAAGTAACAAGTGAGCGCACAATCCGACGGCGCCCCAGCCTGACGTAACTGCTGGCCGTGGTGGTGCAGTCCCTTTAAATCCTTCGCCATGACGCATCAAGTCCTCGTAACTTCACCATACAATGTCCTATCTGCGCCAAATATCTCAGGAATGTAGAGCGAATCGCCCTGCATGCATCACTGCTTGCAGTTTTAATTAATTTGTGGTTGAAATATTGTTAAGTACACAAATGAAAATACCTGTACTCGTACTCGGTTTGCAAAAATGGTATCGTGCACCCCTAGAAGCAAGTAATGAAACAGATGCTAAAGGACCAGGAGGGAAGAGCAAAGAGAGAGAATATAAGGATATACAATGTGCCAGAAAACGAAGAAGGAAGCTCGATGACAGCTTTTGTGGAGAAATAAATAGGAGACAAACTGGATATCTCGGGGGGGGGGAGGCATGCCTCTGAACTGAGCACATGTTTTTTTTTTTTTGTGAGCTCCCTGCGATATTCGGCTAAAATCCTTCAACATTCTAAAAAAATACACGGACATGGCAGTTATCCAGCGCTGACAGCTTTGCAGACTACGCTGCGTTGAAAAGGCCTCGAGGAAAAATAACAATAAGAATAAAAGCGCAACAGACTTCGCTCCAACCGTGAAAGACAATGAGTGGGATGCTAACAGCCTGACTTGCTTGCCAGAAAATGCTGGTTCGTCTTTCCAGCTAGCTACAACACCTGCCGATACGACCCCAAACCTGGATGTTATACAAAGACTAGACCTGATGAGAAGTGACTTTGCCACTAAATTTGACAGAGTCCTGAATGCAATCCATGACGTTAAGAGGGATGTGAGAGACTTTTCAGGCCGCATGGACGAGGCAGAAGAGCGAATCAGCAAGGTTGAGGACGCAGTTTACACGGGGAAAGGCAAAACCGAAGAGCTAATTAAACAAGTAGATCTTCTCAAACACAAGTTAGACGACCTTGAAAACTGCTCGAGGAGATCAAATCTCAGGTTGGTTAACTTGCCCGAAAAAGCAGAAAAGTCGGACGCAATCACTTTTCTCGAGAAATGGCTACCTGAAGCTCTGTCATTGAAAGAGCCCACAGGATTCCCACTGGGGCACAAAACACTCGACCCGACCGAGAGTCCTCATTATGAAATCTCTAAAATTCCAAGACAAAGTCCGAGCAATGCGAGCAGCCAGGACCAAAGGGAAGATACTTTACGGTGAGCAAGAGGTTTTGTTTTTCCCGGACATATCTGCAGAGCTACAGCTACAGAGGAGACACTATGACGGGGTGGGTTGAAGGCAATTATTGGGATGCATCCAACAGTGTCAGCCATGCGGTCATTGTGGGAACTTAGTCTTTTTTTCCTCAGTTGAAATGTGCTCTGTGTGTACATGGCGACGAAGTTCCTCACGGGTCACATCAGCTGTATCTAACCTCACCAGGCACTGATCTGGACCCTTCTCCAAGTATTTGTACAGGTACTTCACACTGGAGACAGCACAGACAATTTCGAGGTTAATGTGTGCATTGTATCGGAGAAGAATGTATGGATTGTATGGCACAACCCATGCATTATTGACAGACACATTAATGCCCCCTCTGATCGTCTTTAAGATGGGAGAGCCAGGCGCTTCTTCAACTCGTCTTCTATACAGTGGGTAAGAGTTGTCTGAGAAGCATGTGTCTTGCCTCAATTGTTTGGGGTAGTCTTTGGAGCACTTTTTGTCAACCATGCATGGACTGTCACGATTCCATTGTCCACATGGTCCATGTATCATGTGTGATGTGACAATGCAATGTAATTCCGGATTTGTTTCTTTGTCCGGAATCTCTGCAGACACAACGCGATCAATATCAGTGGAAGTCCTGGGTTTGTCGCGTGGCACCATGGTGATGAGCATATGTATATGATGAAGATGCCTCTTCTGAGTTTCTTTCACCATCACAAATGCGTCCACATGTCCCAGAATGTCATATTTCAGAATGTCTGTGAGGAGAGCCTCCACCTTCATGTGGAAGACTCTGGCAATGATGTGAAGGTGAGAAAGAGGTCTCGCTTGCCTTTGACTCTGACCAAGGCCATGGCGTCTTGGAATTCTTTGGCGTACCATCTTGGTGATCCATAAATTGTGGGTGGCGGGATGGTTAGGCGTCCTGGGATTATCTCAGTGTCACTACTCAGGGCATCAACAATGACTTTATACCTTTCTGCCTTGATAGATTTCTGATTGTGGCGAATCCAGTTGAGACGTTGTGACTCAATATTTGCCATCATGTCACATACATACTGTTGTGTTAGTCTTCGACCGCGGAGCAGTAAATTGAAATGATGAGCAGTGTTTCGCACTTGCAGATGGAAACGTTAAAAGCATGTTGGGGTGACACCTCTCAGTTCAGTGTGGTATCCTTGGGACCCCTGTGGTAGAAGCAGCACATATGACAGTGGGTCATATGCTGGATGAATAGCGCTGATTGTTTGAAGTCGTCCTCCTCTGAGGTGAAGAGTGACAGCCAAATTGCTCAGTAGGAGTTGTTCCTGGAGCAATGACAGCAACATCGCTGTCCAGTGATGGAAGATTCACAGTGCCGCGGTGAAGGTCACGCCGTCGAGTGTGAGCTGTTACGACAATTCTCAGCTCGTTGGCAGTGTCATTTTGGGTCACATACTCAATTGTTGCACATATGGGTTGCACTCGTGAATGGCCTCTTGTGCTCTCAGCAAGAATTCTTCATTCAGCCCACTGTTTCAGGCATGATTGCGGTGGAATTCCACTTCATGGGCAGGATCATGGAAGTAGATCTGAGCAAAGAGGGGCACTTGACCCTGTTCAGGAAGGGGACTGGCAATGTAATGATACACTTTCCCTTGTATTCGTACGCTTGGGTTGAAGCCAGGAATAGCAACTTCTCTAATGCCAATGCTTGCCATTGCCAATGAATTGTTGTATTGTTTTGCTTCTTTAACAAAGTTTTGATTAATGAAGAGGTCCTTGATAGCATTTGGAGGCTGTGGTGGGATTGAGCCAGGCTTGGGATTTGTGGGACTGTATGTGAGGTCTACTTTTCCAGACATGCAACAGAATCCGTTCCTCTCCTCTTTCCATACATAGGCATTGCAGTGTGAACATGTAGGACACTCAAACAGTGAGGTCTTACTAAGTGTGTGTGTGT
>CAEMYA010000582.1:187046-201162 GCA_903131615.1 Diplodus sargus | reverse complement strand
GCCTTGACTGGAGTGCCGCGTTGCTGGCCAGTCGAGTGGTCTGTTGGTTGTCGGCTTCAGCCGCGCGGAGCCTTGCCTGGAGTGCCGCGTTGCTGGCCAGTCGCGTTGGTTGTCGGTTTCGGCCGCGCGGAGCCTTGACTGGCCCGGCGGGCATCTCGTGCTTCACTTGACTCAGCATCACGTGCACGGCGCATTGCCTGACGATTTTGTTCTTCTTCGGCATGTTAACATCCAGAGGTAGGTGAATATCAAATTGGACTGCAAAAGAAAAAAAAAATACAGGATTCGGTTGGCAAATGAAAATAATGTTTTGTTGAGAGTTGATGAATTTGTCTGCCGACATTGATGTCCAACTTCACCACTTATCATCAGTAACTATCTAAACTGGTAATTATAGGCTAGAAGTTGGCTGTATACTAAGGCAACATTCCTTGGAGTATTTGGTAAAGATAGCTAAAACACAAACTAATTCCTTGTCTTTATCTAGTTTTGAACATATTCAAGGTAAGTTACGGATAGGTAAATTTTTTTACATGACAAAATGTAAAGTGAGCACATCTGATCTGAGACAACCTGATTGGCTATTCCTTTAGACTTGATTGACATGTTCATGTCTGCTCAGTTTGCCAAGGAGATGGCGTATTTAGAACAGGTAATAACCCCCTTGGTTTCACAAAGGCAGGACAGGAAATAGTAACATTTGCCAAGCAGTGCCCATACCTGCTGTTCAGGGTAAAAATTACTACTTTCTGACACACACTTTCCAGCCCAAAACATGCCCCGAATGCCGCATAGAAAGTGAATGAGGTGTTAACAGTCACAGCTCAGAAGGGTTTGGTGAATTGGAAATGAGAAAGCAACAAAAGGCCTTATAGTTTTGATTACGTCTATTAGCCTATTCATATCATCCTCATAGTCAGCACATATAAATTCCAAACGAACAAAGTGAACATCATCTCAAATGGGATGAAATCTGGTACTATAAACAGAATAACTTGTAGCTAGTCAAGAGAGGTAAGGTTTTCCACCACAAAAGAAATGTTTTGAAACTACCAAAATGATGAGGATACAAATTAGTAGTGGAAGTCTGAAGAAGCAGAGAGTGGGGACAGGGGCAGTATTGAAGTGGGGGTGGGGTGTGAATGAGAGAGAGGGGGGGGGGGGCATTCCTTAAAACTAACAGTATGAACAAAAGCCCCTCTCAAAATGCAATATGGTTCAATTTGTTAACATTTTTATCGTTATGGAACAAACACCTACATACTTTAACACTCCGGTTGTCATGATTCAAGCACTGGCAACGCAGTAACCATTCAATTCAAAGTCAATGGGGTTGTAACAGCATAACAGCTAAGCAGGGTTTGGGGAATTCGAACAAAGAAAGTAACAAAGGCCATATTAGTTCTGAAAAACCGAACGGTAATTGTAAGCATCAAAATAAAAAGGGCCTACAGAAGCCCAACATGCCAGTAAGAAGGTAAAAACTTGAGAAACAGGGCCATGATTTAGATTTAGTTAGCTGCTAGCAACCCCGCTGGTTGAACAATGTTAGCCAAGCACCAACATGCCAGCACGAAGACAAACCAAGCGTAACAGAAGGCTAACTTTCGAACTGAGAAAGTAACAAGGGCCCCTTATAGTTCACACACCCGAACGGTAATTTTAAGCAAAAGGGGCCACTAAGAAGGTAAGACGTGAGAAACATAGCGATGTTTTAGCCTTAGCAAACGCGGCTTAGCTAACGTTAGCTGCTAACAATCCAGCCGGATAAACAACGTTAGCAGGCAGTTGCAATGGATTAATATTATAAACAAATAACATTGTAAACGCACCAGCATGAAGTTATGCCTGGATAAACACTTTGAGACAGTATAACTTACGGATGAGGGAAGACAGTATCCAGACATCCAGGATGTATAGGGCTAAGGGAGTGAAGATTTTATGGCCTAATGTTAACTTACATCAAGAGGGTGTCGTATAGCAGCTAGCTATACACGAACATCCACAGATTCCGATTCCAGTTTGTTGTCCTCGCGGATCCAGATCTCCTCAGACCGGAACAGACCTGGTCCGGACTCGTTTAGTGTCGTTAATCCACAGCAGTCAGTTTAGATGCACAGAACGGGAGCGGAGCGAACCGCCGGCTATATACCGCTCCAGCTCGCACCGCTGCAGGTACAAATCCGCCAGTCACGTGAAGCACCGGCGCGTCCGTCGAATCAGGAGCTGGGGCGTGGGGATGGGCTCTCTAGTAATTGGCTCTGGTGCGCACGTGGCTACGGTGTGCAGTGATTGGCTCTGATGCGCACGTGACTGTTTTGGCTCCGGTGGACAATGCTTTCTGAATGTGTAAAGCATATATGAAATAATTCATTAACGGTATCATTGTAATCCAAACAAATCCGCATGGCACACCCTTGAACCAAGCAGCAGCCATGTTGAAACTCTCAGGTCAGTCTGATCCTGATCCGCAGAGATATTTCACACACACACACATACACACACACATACACACATACACACAGACAGACAGAGATTCCTTGCTTTTATACAGAGATAAATGACAAAGAACATGAAAAAGTAGGCAGGATGGGTTTTACAAAAAATGTTTTTCTCATTGTACAAATCTAACCATAAGATGGGAGTTACCATCCTGATATCTAATAAATACTAGTGCAGTGCCCGTAAGAAAATATGTGTTCCTATAAAAAAGTGGGAGGTTAAGAAGCTTTTTCATTGATGGCCAAATGAGGCTGTTTAAAGGTGGAACGTCAGGGCTATTTAGGCTTGCCTGCAGCATTCACACTTATAAAATAAAGAATTCCGTGAAAACGAGGAACATATGTTGTGAATGCGGAATGCATTCACAACCAATAATAAATGTGCTGTCAAAATTGGAACTAGGGAAACAGACTTCTTCCCTCAAAGTAGAGGGGTGAAGCAGGGCTGCAGTCTGAGCCCCACCCTGTTTAACATTTACATTGACGAACTGAGTCAGAGATCCCTGGTCTCACCCTCTCTGACATAGAAGTCAAATGTTTACTGTTTGCAGATGACCTAATACTGCTCGCTCCATCAAAGGAAGCTTTACAAAAGCAGCTAGATCACCTGCAAAAGTTCTGTCAGACCTGGGCCCTGACTGTTAACCTGGAGAAGACAAAAGACATGGTCTTCCAGAAACGACGCAAGAGTCAGAAAAATCCCCACAGGTTCCACCTGGACTCTACAGACATAGAATACATACACAGCTATACATATCTAGGACTAAATATCACATCGACGGGAAATTTCAATCTGGCCAGCAAGGATCTCAGAGAAAAAGGCAGAAGAGCTTTCTGGACTATAAAAAAGTCTTCAAACATAGACATCCCTGTCAAAACCTGGATCAAAATATTTCAATCGATAATCGAACCAATTGTATTGTATGGTAGTGAAGTGTGGGGCCCTT
This sequence comes from Diplodus sargus, assembly GCA_903131615.1. Taxonomy (NCBI): domain Eukaryota; kingdom Metazoa; phylum Chordata; class Actinopteri; order Spariformes; family Sparidae; genus Diplodus; species Diplodus sargus. The sequence goes on along the minus strand of CAEMYA010000582.1, from coordinate 197,714 downwards.
TCATGAACCAAGACTTCCAAAAATGGGAAAAACACCCAATCGAAAACTTGCACACGGAGATCTGCAAAAGCATCCTCAAAGTCCACAGGAACACCCCCAATAACGGATGCAGAGCTGAACTGGACCAATTTCCCCTTTTAATTCGGATCCAAAAAAGAGCAATAAAGTTCTACCAACATCTCAGAACCAGCGAGCCCAGCTCCTACCACTACAAAGCCCTACAATGCCAAGAGGAGAGCAAAGAAGGGAGTCCCCTCAGCCAGCTGGTCCACAGGCTGAGCTCCAATAGCACCGGGCACCAAGACCACCCTCACACCATCCAGCCCCACCAAATTATAGCAAAAGAAAAAGACAAATATAGCCGCAAGCGGCAATCCGCGGGTTCTAACCCCTTTCGCCCCAAATCGGCCACCCTGACCCTCATCCCCCGCAGTCGATGACATCGGCCGCCGTGTCCCTCAAAGATCTGTGCAACACACAGGCATGATAAGCCCCAGATTTCTTCAAATTTGGTTTTCAGCTACATGCTAATGGCATTTATTGCGCCCCCTATAGGCTGAGCTCAACATGCTTTGGTAGACAGATTACTAGTCCTGTTCTGAACCTACCCACCAAGTTTTGTGATGATAGGACAAAGGGTGTGGGAGTTATGGCCAATCATGTCTAAGCCCCGCCCATTGCGACAATACATTGGTCCGTGACGGCCATGTTTTTCGACCAATCAGGCTCATTTATAGTAGAAATATGTCTTGTCATCCACCGAAGCCGTGTTCCAAATTTGGTATTGATACAGTCAATCTTTCAAAAGTTCTATTCATTTGACTGTTTTTCACATTATGCTAATTAGCAAAAAATCTAAGTGGGCGGAGCTTCATGGTCCGATTGGCTTTTTTGTAGAGCACATGGAGCTGGACTTGTGTATCAAATTTCAAGTCAATCCGACTTACTGTGTGAGGGATGTGGCCTTCCCAAAAACGCATTTTAAATCCTTAATTATAGCGCCACCATCTGGCTGACGGGGCTCATATTTTAATAAAAGTTGATGCACATCATTTCCAATCATTGGGCCAAGTTTCAAGTTTCTGGCGCATTCCAGCTCACGGGAATTTGAGCTCAAGCGGCAGACAACAAATAATAATAATAAACCGGCACAATCTTAGAAGGGTTCTACCCCTTCGGGGTTAGAACCCTAATTACATCAACTATTGGACATCCACAACCAAAACCCAAAGCAAACTCCAGTGCTATTTGGCCCTAAACAGACAATACTCCATGGCAGATTATCTGAGCTCTGTAACTGACCCGAGACTAAGGAAAACGTTGACTGTGTACAGACTCAGCGACCACAGGCTGGCCTTAGAGAGCAGCAGACACAGACAGACCTGGCTGCCCAGAGTGGACCGGCTATGTTGGTTCTGTCCACACAGACAGGTGGAGACAGAGCAGCACTTCCTGCTGCACTGTGACACATACACAGACATCAGAACCCAGATATTCACTAAAATCACATGTACAACCCCAGACTTCCCCAAACTATCAGACCAAGAAAAACTACACCATTTACTGGGAGAAAAAACTGGCACTGCTGTAGATGCAGCGAGATATGTGAATGCCTGCCACAGGAGAAGAGACAAGCTGCAGAACAACACCTGACATGACTTCCTCCACATTAACCAGCTGATCCTGACTGGGTTCTTACCTGCACACTGATATACTGTTTATTGTTGTTGTTGTTATTATTATAGATATAGATATATAGCTATATATCTATATCTATATATCTATAGATATATATCTATATCTATATCTATATATATATATATATATATATATATAGATTAAGATATATATCTATATATCTATATATATATATATATATAGATATATAGATAGATATATCTATATATATATATATATATATAGATATATAGATAGATATATATAGATATATATCTATATATATATAGATATATAGATATATAGATATATATATATAGATATATGTATATATATATATAGATATATATATAGATATATATATATATATATATAGAGCAAACAGGATCATCCAAGACATGCTGAACATGATTTGCTCAGTGGGAACAACCTTCATCCCCTGGCCTAATCACTGTGAGAAAACAGCATCTGTTGCTGCTTTCCATTGGCTCTTTGTCCTCAATGGTGTCATTGTTGCAGTTGATGGGTGCAGAGTCTGCACATAAGAGAAATAGAGTACTTGAAGAGAAAGTCATTCTACTCTGTTATTCTTCAGGGGATTATCAATGAGAAGGATTTTTCGACATTTTTGCTGAACCACCAGGCAAGGTTCATGCTGTGAGCCCCCAACGTTTACAGCACTTGGAAGGAGAAGATAGGCAAGTACAGCTTACAGTGTCTACATTGAACAGGCCTTCTCATTTGTCATTTGTCACTCCCAAACGTGACAGTTGGGTTTTCACAGACTCAGACTAACTGCAGAACTCCTTGATCAGCCGTGGGATTGAGGTAGTTTAACAAGTCTTCAGAAGGATGAAATGCAAGTGGCAGACCATGCTGATGGTTTTCAACAAAGACACCTGACATATTTCTGTCAAGGTTCTGTTTCATTCTTGTAACAATCCAGTATGCAGCGTAGAGTGATTCAAATTCTGCTCATATGGTACATGTGCTACAGGCAACATGAGAGCTGAGTCAGCAGCTTCATATCATCACATTTCTGGTTGATTTCAATATAGTTGATACTGATTTTGTTGATTAGCTGTGTCTAAAATGTTAATATGTTGTTGGATGTGTGTATGCCACATATGTTGGTTGGTGTTTTCTGTTTTAATGAATAACTCATTCACCAATTCACACAAACACACTGATAGCAGCAAGCTACTTGAGCAAGGACACTTTGACATGTGGACAGTAGGAGCTGTTCATACAACATATTCATTTATTGATTAATTTTAATCCACTCAACCTGCTAAACCATAACCGCCCTTATGATGTGTTCCGTCTCCTGTGTGTCCTCCACAGAGAACAGCAAGAATGCCACAGCCCAGAATGATGCTGGTGGTGACGGGAGATGATTTCGGCTACTGTCCCAGAAGGAACCAGGGGATCGTGGAGTGCTTCCAGGCTGGAGGCATTTCCAATGTGTCACTCCTGGTTAATGCATCTGCTGCAAAAGAGGCAGCAGATCTGGCTAAAAGGTAGGTTCTCATAAAATCCTGACATACAGATCTCCTTCAAAAAAAAAAAAAAAGGTGGTAGTAGTAATATACCTGAATCTGTGTATTGATTGTTTGGTATGTTTCTTACTCCCTCACATAACTAGCCAAACAACTGTAGCACAATGTCTGATTTGATGTCACATTTAGACACCTACAGCCAGTGCTTCATTTGCAAATCAGGAGGTCCCCGAAGCAGCAAGGGTGCTATTCTGGCAGGTCAGGGGGAGCAAAAAACTCACGGAACTCCCAAGCCAAAAGTGCTTGGAGCACAACAGACAATGCTCAAGGCTTGGCAGAGAAAAAAAAAACTGGTTTGAAAACATAACGATCATAGGATTATTTATCTACATTTATTGATCAGAGCATTCGCAGTAATCACTCCAGGGCTGTACAGTGTGACTTATATGTCGCACGTGCTCCATCAAAACACGCCTGTGCTAAGAATTAATCTGCCCTGTAGCATGGGTGCTATGGGCAGATTTAGCCACAAAAAAAAAAATCTTTTTCAGAATCTTGTTTAAAAAAAAAAATCCTTCTGTGTAGAACCAAAGTAGAACGATGGTACTATGACTATCCTTCCTGATAGTTGTAGTCAACTGTGGTCAATGATTAATGTTATGTCTTGTATATTGAACGCCAATTCCCACAATTCCTCACAGTCGCAGCTTTTACTCACGCTCTGTCCAATGCGGCTGGGTTGGCACACAGTGGCTAGCGCTAACGTTACTCCCACGAGTCAACAATATGAAGAGATTTTTCCAACCTGTCCGCGTTGAGAACACGAAACGAACTAAAGAGACCCCAGGCACCCCGGACGACACAGACCATAACGTAAATGAAGTTAACGAGGACCGACCAACACCGACCGAAAACGCGCCAACGACAAAAGTGAAAGCTAAAACATACAGCTATACAGTCCCTCCAGAAAAATGCGATTATGCGATCGCATAATTCAATGCATAATCAGCCAATGGCCACATACTTATGCGGGGGGTGCATTTTTTCAAATACGCCACACTTTCGCCGCATAAATTGCCGAATTCCGCGCAATATATGCGGGGCTTGCATGATTTCATAATACCTGCTTTTTCGTTGCAAAAAAGTCACATATATCTTATCAGAAAGTTGAAAAATGTTGCGTTTACTTCACACAAGAGTAGCCATTTTCCCCTGTTGCTATGGGAACACTATGAAGTGACGTTATGAAGTGACGTAATTACGCGACTTGAACATCATCAAAAGCTGCAAACCCTGTGATGAAGCCCGTAAATCAGTCTCATTTGCCAACAAAAAAAAAATCATACTAGTTTCAAAAACCTTACAGTTGTAAATATATTAGTAGTATGTACATTTATGTTATAGTAAGAGATTGCACTTTGTGCATTGGAAGCACTTATTTTAACAGAAGATGTCTGTTTTGTATAGCTACCTCTGTAAAACAGAGCACACATTTTATTTTTTTTATATTTTATTTATTAATTTTTACATAAGTTGTAGCATTATTCCTTTGGTAAAGCTACAGAACTTGTTTGACTCATCAATGTTTTTTAAGTTTGAGCCATGTGTTTATTAAGGTCTGAAATAAAACAAGCTGAGAACCAAAATATTCCCAGTACTTTCTGTGATGTAGTATGCTTGCTTATCATAGGAAGTAATAAGAAATGACTCTTTACATTAAGGTGGTAACCTCGTGAGAACAGGGTGTTGGGGAATCACTTTTTTTCTCTTTTTCATCAAACCGCAGTTTTTGCAAGTTCCCGCAATTTTTGCAAGTTCCCGCAATTTTTGCAAGTTCCCGCAATTTCATTGCATAAAATTGCATAACTATCCTGCATATTCAATCGCATTTTTTAAGAAAACGTGCCACATAATCAAGGATTTTTGCCCGCAACAATCACAAAAAAACTCATTTTTTCAAAACTGCATTTTTCTGGAAGGACTGGCTACAACACTGAGTGGGAACAGGAGTTCGCCTGGCATTTTTAGGGTGTGCTACAATTCTCTGGTCCTGTGATAAAAAAAATGTCAACCTCTGTAGCACTAGTGCTATGTGCTGAAAAAGTTAACGTACAGCCCTGCACGAGTGAGAGGTGCAAGTGAGAGGTGCATAATAACAGTGGATTTACACTGCTCTTAGCAGGCTCTCTCTTTCCCCTTTGTTCCTCTCGCTCTCTTCTTGACTGTCCCTTCACCTCCCTGTCGATTGTCTCCCCTCTGTTTGTGGACTACTTCAATGGGGCTTCCAGAAAGAAACCATGTCTCTGACAGGGAAAATAAGTGATAAACTTGTAAGCCTGTAGTGAGGACAGTCAGATTCAAAATGGCTTGTTTTTCTCCCATAGACAGCTCTCTGGTCTTCACGATTAAACCATAAATGCAAAGGCAAAACCCAAAGCTGAAACTGAGAGCAGACATTCAGTGCTATTTGTTGTTTGAATAATCAATGTAATAAGATACACCTGGGCAGCCAAAAAAAAACCTGTCAGTCACATGTTCCGATAATTTTGCTCACTTAGGTGGGTTCAAACAAAAGGTGCTATCTTCTAAGTTTTTTTTTACAGATCTAGGTGTAAATACCTGGAAATGGATGCTGACATACTGAGCTCTTGTTTCATATTCATATTTTGTGGTCAAATCCAAATGTTTTCAGTGTACAGCAAAAATAAAGGAATAGCCTTGCTGTTCCAATAGTTTTGGAGGGTACTGTACATGAATGCATCAAAACTAACAATTAGTAGACTATCATTAAGTAGACTTAGACAAGCAGCCACACAGATGCATCAGCAGTCCAGCTGCAGTACTCTTCTTAAAGTTGTAGTCTGTAACTATTTTGTGGTTGTATTTGCAAAAATTGTCATTATGATCTGACAGTAGAATAAGATACAGGTCAGCTGTGTAAAAATCCACTGTCTGTTGTTCCACCCAGTGGCTGTATTTTGATTTGCAAGAATCCACCGCTCCCGGGTCAATACAACCAATCAGAGCCAAGGGGAGTGTCTAAGAAGTGTCAATCATTCTTGTGCATACACTGCTGGCAGCCCCCCTCCCTCATGCAGTGTACTGAGCAGTGCCCCTCCCCCACGCAGGCGCAGTGCCTGTTCTTACCTCATCAGATACGTTCATGTCCAAACTGTAGACAACACCAGAGCCGAAAAATCAACCACTATTGCCCACGTCAAAGAGAAGACATAAGAACACTGACGAAGAAAAGCAGTATCAAAAGAAAGAATTGGACGAGCCAGAGAGAAAACTAGGATAAATATCGGAGCGTCATTTCAGAGGTGGAGGGAGCTGTGGGATTTGTAAGGACTCAAGAGGGACGCAATGTTGCAAAATATATTCTAGTGAGAGGTTCAAGCAAAGGAATTGAATGAAAAAAGACAATTTTTCATCCTCTTAATTTTTAATATTTTGGATTGGATTACTGAAATGATGGAACAATTAGTAGAATGTCACTAAAGACATGCAATACCATGAACAAGTCTGACTTTGTTAATAATGGAATTACTTTGCTTGGTTGTGAGATTAAATATTTTCTGACTGTGATTAAAAAATTAAAATGTGTGCTTGGCAATTGCTAAATTGTTTCTAGGTGTTTGCCTAAGCATAAATATTTGGTTGAAAAGTTGTTTGAAGTGGTTGCTTCCCAGGGCTTTTCACAGACTTGTCAGACATTTTCAGCCACCATCACATGATTCTACAGAAAAGTTTTTTTCCCGGCAGGCACGACATCCCCATTGGCCTCCATGCCAACCTGTCGGAGGGCGTTCCAGTATGTCAAAGCCTCCAGCAGGTTTCTACACTGATAAACCAGCGAGGCGTCTTCCAAGGAAAGATGGGCTTCCGTCAGGCCCTGGAGAGGGGTCAGCTCAGCATGAAACAGGTATACTAATCCAAAGTCTTAGTTATGTTGTGTGCATGTATTCAATGAGGCCATAGAGCTACACCTTCATCCAGACTCTGAAAACATTTTTAAAAATATTTGTAAAAAGCAAATGTGGGTCACTCAATGCCATTTTACTAAATATCCAGAACATTTCCCAGATTATGTCTTGGATTTTCTTGAATTTTTTATGAAATTCATGGCACCATGCAAAATTCTATAGCAATACTCCAATAAATTTTTAAGTTAAGAATTTGAATTAGACCCTCTGAGCTAAATTTCTGCATTTTAGTAATTCCTTGTATGTGTATTGTAAACCTCACCAGTTGCTTCTTTTTTCACTGGATTGAGTTGAAAACTGAACTTCCAAGAGAAAGTACGGAGACTTGGCAACTTTCATTCATTTACATAGTTGTTGCTGAATGGTTATGGTAATCAAATTGAAAACAGGAAGTCAAGTTTTGAAGATTGAACTATATAGTTTTTGCATGAAGATTATTATTTTTATGAAAGGGGACTTTACATTACTATGAGGACAAGCAGCCTTTGTGGTAATAGATTTACATTTAGCCCAAGAAATTCCAGTCCATTTTCATTTGAATTACAGATTTTATGACAGTTAAAAATATATTTGACAAAAGAAGAATCTTTATTTGATCACATATCATACGATGTATAACATGGTGTAACTGGTAATCTGCATTTAATCCATCTGGAGCAGTCTTGCCCAGGGGTCCACTCCAGATCGGAGACGGTGCCTTTGGCAAGTGCCCCCATAAACTGGGGAATTAACTTAGTGCGCAACCTGGAGAACAAAAGCAAAGGGACAACATGCAAACTCTGCAGGGTAAGGGTAGGTGATAAGGTATGACAGACGGGTACCAATAAAGCTGCTGAGGGTACACATTCATGAAGCCAGGTTTCACATTGGAGTTGAGATCAATTTAAAATTAGAGTCAGAAGATGGTGAATATATTTACCATAGGCTCCCAAATTAATATATATACATTTAACACACACATACAAAATGTGTTAAATGCATGCACTGTATTTTCCTTTGAGCCTGGGCTGCCACCAAATGGTCCCAGTGCACCTGTGCTGCTAAAAAATGCTAAATAAAAATGCAAAAAATGTAACTGGATCTCCATGGTCACATTGCATTACCAACCACCTGCTACTGGCAGACCAGTTAATTGCTCGAGTGGAGAAACAGCCTTCAGTCATATGAAAATAGTACTGTGTTTGAGGTTCGATCCCTGCTACATATGTTAGTCATGTTCACTTGATTGTGTATTTGATCTGTAGCTTCATTAGAAATTATAGTCATAATGGTAAAAGTCCCTTGCCACCCAACTTAGAACTGACTTTTCTTAACTACCTAACCACAAGGTGTGTTTTTCCTCACCAGGTGGAGCTGGAGTTGAGAGCCCAGGTCGGGCTTTTCAGGGAACTCACAGGTCAGCTCCCCCAACACATGGACGGGCATCAACATGTCCATGTACTGCCAGGTATGACAAGTCGATGATGAAAGCAAACAGACAAACCAGAAGTGAAGTGAACAGTTGTATTGTAGACTCAGCCACAGATGCCCAGTACATGACAAATCCTGCTATTTGCTTCATGGCTGCAGTTTTGAGTTTTCTATAAGGTGGTACTCTGTTTCCCACGTTAGTCCTTGGGGTGACTTTCCAAGAATGTTGTATGTAGGGTTAAATTTTGTTTTTCATATTAAATAGATCTATGATACTCGTCATTACAGAATGTAATTATGATTGAGATGATGATTCAGTATTTGTTTTCTGTCTATATACTTAAAGTGAAACTCTCGCCAAAAAGCATCCTAGGCTTTATTTGTGAATGTATATGAGCCAAACCTTCGTGTAAATGCATAATTAAATTTGTGTAAATGCATAATTACAAGGAAAGAGGCACTTTTAACTGTTGATCCCAGAGTGCGACCTATCAGGTAGGAGGTCCAGAGATCAAAGTTTTTTGTCTGCCATGACGGCGGCGCGCCGGAGATGCAGCAACTAGCATGAGTCGTCCAAAAACTCTCTTTTTATTAAACTCTGTGTACACAAACAATGTTTGCAATGTTCATGTTCATGTGTAGAGACCCTGGTGATACTACGAGCAAAGTTTCTTGTTGTGTCGAGCCTTCTTAGTGTTTTAAAAATTTTTATGCTAGCCTCAGAGTGCCCCTGCTCTCCATTGAAAATCAGCTTTCCCGAAAACGAAACTACGGTAAATCTTAAAAGTGCCTCTTTCTGGCTAGTGTGCAGAAACCACTTACAATGACTTTAAACTCAAATCCTTATTCACTAATCTAAAAAGAAGTGACAACAACAAAACACAAATTAAACTAGAACTACAAGCAGCTATGAACATGGGCCAAGTCCACCCCCCGCATCCCCCCCCCGCGCGACTCGGACACCACGCACCGCAGAGCCCATGGAAATTGGCCCTAACGATGATGGGCTCGGGGCAAAAGTGAAGACACAGGCCAACGTCTCAGCCGTGGTATTCGCTGTAATGGGTAGTGCACTGGTATTGCAAAAGGCTGAATGTGTGCCGATTTGGATTTGTTGTCTTAAGCCACACCCACATTTACCAGTAATGACCACCTTCAAGATATGGCCTCAGGATTGGCCCTACATCATACCGACCAAATTTCGAAAAAGTGGGTGTAGGCGTTGAAGAGATATAAACTTCCCATCTTTTTAGCGGCCCCTAGTGGCCAAAATTCGCCAAATTTGGCTCAACCAAGGAACTCAAATTTGGTGTTAATAGCATTTAGTTTGACCTACATATCAAACAGTTTACATTTTTATGGCTAGCTCCAGAAATGTCTTTGTTAATAATTTGCGCATTTTTTGACCGAGTAAAATTCTTTTGATAACTTTAGATCAGGTCCAGCTGAAGAGTGTACGTGCCAAGTTTCACGCAGATCGGACAAAATACCAAGGAGGAGTTCGAAAAAGTAGGTTTTGTATATGTGGCTATTTCAAATCAAATCAATCTTTATTTGTATGGCGCTTTTCATACAGTGGAGTAACTCAAAGTGCCTTACAGAAATTAAAAACAACAGAGAAAGAGAACCAGTAAATAAAATCAAGAGAAGAAAATTAAAAGAACCCAACCCTCCCACCCCCACAGACATGTACAAAGAGATACACAAATACATACACACACAAACACACACTCACACATGCGTACGCAGACACACAGCCACACAGACACGCGCACTCACACTCACACACACACTGGCTGTCACTGGAGAGACATGGCTGGGTAATGAGACCTGAGGCGTGGAGGAAGCTACCTTTGGGGGGGGGGCAACCACACTGAGAGCGATCCTGGTTCAAGGCCGCAGGGAGCGCCGCCACAGGGACCACCCCAACCCGGGCGGACAGGAGGCCCCACACCACGGTGCGGAGCCCTTTAGCCCCCCGGGTCCAAACGGCCCAAGAGACAGCACCCCCAACGGCCAGACCAGAGACAACTCCCAGTCTGGCAGGCCCCCGTGAGGAAACACAGGAGATTAAAAACTGACAGTCTAAAAACATT
>CAEMYA010000582.1:161951-184241 GCA_903131615.1 Diplodus sargus | reverse complement strand
CGAACGTGCGCTCATCATGTCTTTTCAAAGGAATGTTAAAAACACAGTTTGATCTAAAAACAGTCCTGGGTCTGATTTGTCTGCGTGAGAGTCTGGTTTCAATTGTGTGGATATTGTCCTGTGGCTTCGGTGCGACTGAACGGGGGGCGTGTATAGAGTAGGTAGGGGCGGGTGAAGGTGAATGAGTGGCAGACGGTCCGTGTGCATGTGTATGTAGGTGGAGTCAGGAGGTGGGTGTGGTGCATGAACGGACAGTCAGGTCAATGTTGACAGATAAAAGCCGTGATCCCTCCTGGTTTGGGTGGAGGCCGTCCCGTTTAAAAAGGCTAGGCCTATTTAAAAACGCTGCAAAATTGTCAACGTACGGGATACTTTTTGTCAGGCAGTACCCCTTCAGCCACAGGTGCAGCTGACGAAGGCGGCTGGTGATGACGTCACCAAACCGAGGTGGGGGAAGGGGGCCGGCGATAATTAGCCGCTTCCCCGTGTCCAGCAGGTGATCCACGAGGGAGACGTACTCCCGTTTGAGTACCTCCGACTTCTGGTTTTGGAGGTCATTTATGCCGGCCTCCAGGACCAGCGTGGAGGCCGCGCTGTGCTGTTCACTCAGCTTGAGGGCAGAGGAGGCGACCTCCTTGACGCTGGCTCCAGGGTGGCAGAAGGTCCGGCCGCTGTGTGCTGCCACGTGCCTGACCATGGAAGTCCCGACAACCAGCACAGAGGGGGTGCACCGCTCCACTGGCTGCCTGGAGAAGCGGTGGAGGCGGGATGGGGCGACGCTCCTTTCGCCCTGGATGGATGGAGCCTGAGGTTCGGTTTTATGACGCCGGGCCGCGGTTTCTCCTGGCCGAGATGGAGGGGAGGGATCGGACTGGACGGCTGGACCCCGGATCCTGGGCTGGTGAGAGCCACGACCAGCAGGATGTGCAGGTTCCGTGGGCGAGCCGGACATGGCACCCACAGGAGGGAAATCCTGGAGGCTGAAGATATTAAACCTGTTGTCCAGTGGCAGATCCGAAGGCGGCGGCGGAGGAGATCGGCGAGCCCCAGCGCCCCTGTGCGCCACTGACCAGTGTCCTCCCAGCCTGAGTGGAGTTGAGCTCACCGGTGCCTCTGCTCCATCCTCCCGTATGAAGCACAGCGGGTCCGCGGTTCGTAGGCAGGAGGCGGAGGGTGCCGATGACTTGGGCTTGGCTCCCTGGCGGTGCCAACGGGACTCGGCTAGTGCTGGTGCCGGAGTTTCGGTGGTGATCGAGCCGGTCCATGGCAAAGTGGTGTTGTCCATGGTCGTCATGCTCCGGTCACCAGCGCCGGATGTCCTCAGGTGGGAGATTAGCTTCGCCTGGGTCGTGGCGACCGTGGAGAAATCCAACACGGAAGTGTTACCCATTTAGCGAAGTGTTACCCATTTAGCGAAAGAAATGCACAGCAGAAGTGGGCGTGTCCTATGTCAGAAAACCCAGCTCTATTCAGGGAACATATGGATATAAGGTTTGCGAATGTGTTATTTAAAATGTGGAAGTTACAGGCAAAAACGCGATAGCATCCAATATAGCGCCACCTAGTGGAGTACATGTGCAATTTTTGGTATGGAAGAACTGTGTCCCATTCTTTCTGTACCATATACATTTCAAAGCTCTCAGCATAATAGTTTGGCTGAAATTAATGTTTGTTGTTTATCTTGTAATAAGCCACGCCCACATTGACCAGTCATGACTACCTTCAAGGTATGGCCTCAGGATTGGCCAAACATCATACCGACCAAATTTCGTAAAAATCAGTGTAGCCGTTCAAGAGATATAAACTTCCCATATTTTTAGCGCTCCCTAGTTGCAAAACTTCGCCAAATTTGGCTCATCCCTTCCCAGTCTCGTGGCAACCAAGGATCTCAAGTTTGGTGTTAATAGCATTTAGTTTGACCGAGATATCAAACAGTTTACATTTTTATAGCTAGCTACAGAAATTTGTTCGTTAATAATTTGCGCATTTTTTGACCGAGCAAAATTATTTTGCTAATTTTACATCAGGTCCAGCTGAAGAGTGTACGTGCCAAGTTTCACGCAGATTGGACAAAATCCCAAGGAGGAGTTCGAAAAAGTAGGGTTTCCAGTTTTTGCGATTGAGCGAAAAAACTTTCAAGGCGCAAGTGGGTGTGGCCATCGCAAAGTGATTCAGCTCCATTCAGGAATCTGGGGATACGAGGTTTTTGAATGTGCGACATACGGTGTGGGAGTTATAGGCAAAAATGCATCGGCCTAGGTTTTAGCGCCCCCTGCTGGCGGATGTATGTAGTTTTTTGTGTCTGAGATATTCGCAGGAGTCTGGACCAACCCTCCAGATTACACCGCCCTCCCTTGCACGGTTTAGCCTGCAGCACCACTTTTAGCCAGAGAAAAATAAAAATAAAAATCTTTACAATTACAATGGGGTTCCAAGCACCGCTGGTCCTAGGAAATGGCCCATTCGGGCTTGGCCCCCTAAGTATGATGAAGGGACATTTAATGGGGTTTAAAGGGGTTGGGAGGTTTTTACCAGCTAGGTGTAAATGAAGCTGTATTCAGGAACACAATAGAACTCTGAATGGAAGAACCTTAAAACAGACTGTGCTTGCATCGTTCAAAGCTTGGAGTATTTAGAGCCATTGGGAAGAAACCAGGAAAGCTAAGTTTGAACTTAAAGCTGCAGTCTGGAGTTTTGAGATAAAAGTGGACTTTTTGAAATTTTAATGATACTCCTTCTTCCTCTCTGCTGCACCGCAGCCCTGCCTTCAAAGCCCCTCCCCACAGAGGAGCCTGCTGTGCATGAGCAGGCTTGTAACCAGGGTAACAGAGGAAGCCAGATAACCAAGATGGTGCGTTCAAAATAACAACTACATGGGCTCTGATTGTTCCATTTCTGATCAATACAACTAAATTACAATGACAAGTGCCTCTTGCAGATCACTGCAGATATCCAGAGTAACAAACAATATTCCTCACATTGCGGTAGACAGAGTTACCACGTAATCATTACCTGGTGCAACACCATGCTGCCTTTCTGAAGCATGAGTAGCGTTATTTCTCTAAACCAATTCAACCACTTCAGAGCGTACCGAACACAAACTAAGGTTATAACTGCCCGTTCACAGGAAAGACACTTTTGCTAACCAGTAGCCATAAAGACAAAGCTAAACACCGGAGTTAGCATACAAGCTAACAAGCTAGATTTACTAGCTACATAGCTTCTGCGACTGCAACATCAGCGATATGCGCTATTGCGAGTATTACTTTAACCGCCGCCACCATAGCCTTGTGGTTAAAACATAGAATGAAACGTATATAAAGCAGGGCTCCTTACTTGTCCAGCAGACAACAACAACTTTCCATTTTGAGTTGTTACTTACTGATAATATAAGAAAAACACAATACATTATGTTTATAACAATATATTTATTCCAAACTACATTTGTTTAGGTACAACAATCAATTGTTTCCACTCAGGAAGGAGCTTTCTCTTCCTTTTTGCCTCATAAGAGTTGGTAGATCTTACTTGTTTCTGTAGAAAATAAGAGATTTTTATTAATAAAAGATAAACAAATACATTGTTGATGTCAAAAAACAACAGCATACTAAACCCTAAAATAGAATAAAAATAAATCTTCTAATGTCTAACATTACACTGACTTATGACGCACAGTTGGTATTTGTTAGGGTCTAGAACGTTTTTCTAAATATGAAAATGAATAAAATATTGTAATATTTAATTGTCTTGGGCCTGGGCGGGCTATATCCTGGGGCTGAGGACACTCTCCTCTAGGCTTCAGCCAGCACAACATCGTGTTGAGTGGTCGTAGCTACCACAGTATCTTCGTCTTGAGCGGTAAACAGCGCGAGCGCAACAGGCTGCAACATTGTTACCTCTTGTGTCACAGAACAACATAAACGCAAGCGCGCCAGCCAGTCCTGTTCCATTTACCTTGTCACATACATCTTTTGCCACCGACCACCATTCTGGTTTGCAGAAAGTGATGAAAACTTTTAAACAGAAAAATGTAGTCAGCCAAAATTCTCGTCGTCCTGAGGTCGGCCCGAGTTAGATTATTGATCCTCCCGATGACAATTTATTACGTCACCGGGACGACGGGGACTATACTTACTAAACCGGTAAACCATCGACCATATTATCTAACCCTTGGAGAGTTTGTTATACCTGATGAGGCTGCAGGGGAAGGCTTTGCGTCAATCCCCCAACTGGCCTTTGTAGGCAATACCTGCATCTCTCTCTCTCTCTCTCTCTCTCAATTCAATTCAATTCAATTCAATTCAATGGGGCTTTATTGGCATGAAAGTTTGAAAAAACAATATTGCCAAAGCATCTTAAAGTGAAACTCTTGCCAAAATGCAACCTTGGCTTTTTTGTGAATGTATATGAGTCAAACCTTCGTGTAAACGCATAATTACGACGAAAGAAGCTCTTTTAAGATTGACTGTATTTTCATTTTCGGCTCAAACTCATTTTCAATGGGAGTGCATGGGGCACTTTTACGCTAGCATCAAAATCTCTTTTTTTAAAACACTAAGAAGGCTCGACACAACATGACACTTTGCTCGTAGTATCACCAGGGTCTCTACACATGTACACGAGCATTGAGAACATTGTTTGTGTACACAGAGTTTACTAAAAAGAGAGTTTTTGAACAACTCACATTAGCAGTAGCTTCTTCCTCTAGCCGTAGTCATGGCAGCTGAGATGTACTTGGGGATCGACACGTCTGGGTAGAGTGTATGTGGTTCAGTTGAGCTATGTGTAGAGACCCTGGTGATACTACGAGCAAAGTTTCATGTTGTGTCGAGCCTTCTTAGTGTTTTAAAAATAGTGATTTTGATGCTAGCGTGAAAGTGTCCCATGTACTCCCAATTGAAAATGAGTTTGAGCCAAAAACGAAAAATACGGTCAATCTTAAAAGTGCCTCTTTGGTCGTGATTATGCTTTTACACAAAGGTTTGACTCATAAACATTCACAAAAAAGCCTAGGTTGCATTTTGACGAGAGTTTCACTTTAATAACTTAACACAAGCATAACATCAAGATTGATTTACATTAATTTCATTTATATTAATATACAGTGTGTGTGCGTGTGTGTGTGTCGGTCACTCATTGTCCCTCAGTTTGTGGCATGTTGATATATATTGGGCAGCTAGATATGCCCTGTTTCCTTCTCCCAGGAGTATTTTTATCAGTCATTCAGCTCTTTGAAATCTGGGATAATAGAGCTGATTTTTTCAAAATAAATGTTCCTTGTACCATTATTTTTTTTACATTGTAGGAGAAAGTGCATCTCTGTCTCAACCTCACCTGTTTAGCAGTGACCACAAGTTCTGTTTTCTTTTGGTTGCCATGATTTTTTGTGTCGTCCTGTTTGGATTGTCAGTTTGTGGTCACTGAGCCTGTACCTGGTCAGGGTCTGTCTCTGCTTTCTATCTCTGACAGTAGAGAGATAATCTGCTCGTTCATAATCCCTTTTTTTAGGGCCAGATAACATTCTAATCTACTTTGGTTTTTAGTTTCTTCTTTCCAATGTTCCAGATAGGTTTCTTTACATTTTGTTATAATTTGCTTTACTCTGAGCAGTGTTGTTGTGAGGCTGGTCAGACTGTGTCTGAGAGGGGGCAGTTAGCCTCAGTACCAACTGACATAGGGGACTCTTTTCTGGGCTCTGCTCTTGAGTTTGGAAGGCTTTGGAGTGGAGGGAGTCTCAGGGGCTGGTATTTCAGGTGGTTGAAAAAGTTGAGCGTTCTCTTTTGAATGTTAATTATCAGTTGGTATCTGCCTTATTCTGCGTGTAAGGATTCTGTTGGATGTTTGTCTCAGCGGGTATAGCTCTGATGACTGAGTGGACCCCATACTTCACTACTGTACAGCGCAATGGCCTGGATGACACTATCAAATATTTTAAGCCAGATTTTGACTGGAATTTGGAAATTATAAAATTTTCTCTTGATTGCATGTAAGGCTCTTCGAGCTTTTTCTTTTAGTGCATTCACTGCCATGTTGAAACTCCCTGATGCTGTGATGGTTATACCAAGGTAGGTATAGCTCATGCTATGTTCAATGACATGATTATTTATGGTAAACTGGTGTTTGTTCTCCTGACATCTGGGGCGTTTTTGAAAGATCATGACATTAGTTTTCTTCATATTTACTGCCAGGGCCCAGTTCTGACAGTACTTTTATACTATGTCCAGCTGTTGCTGTAGTCCTTGTTCAGTAGGAGACAGTAGAACAAGGTCATCAGCATAAAAGAGAGACTTCACCTCTCTATCTAGGAGAGAGAGGCCAGGAGAAGCACATTGATCCAACTCAACAGCAAGTTTATACATTTATATATACATTAAATAGAGTCGGTCTTAAAGTGAAACTCTCGCCAATAAGCAACCTAGGCTTTATTTGTGATTGTATATGAGTCAAACCTTCGTGTAAATGCATAATTACGACGAAAGAGGCACTTTTAAGATTTACTGTAGTTTCGTTTTCGGGCAAGCTAATTTTCAATGGAGTGCAGGGGCACCCTTATGCTAGCATCAGATTCGCTATTTTTAAAACACTAAGAAAGCTTGACACAACATGAAACTTTGCTCGTAGTATCACCAGGGTCTCTACACATGAACACAAGCATTGAGAAAATTGTTTGTGTACGCAGAGTTTACTAAAAAGGTTTTTGAACTACTCACTGTTGGCGCTGAATCTCTGCTGCGTCGCCCCATCACCCCATTGAAAATTAACATATATATATATATATATATATATATATATATATATATATATATATATATATATATGGGGTGTCAGTTTACTGACAACAAAACAGACAACAAAAGCAAATCTACTGATAATAGAATAAAATAAAGAGATGTTGAAATAAAATTAAGAGTAGGGATAACACAAACAGTGATAATATAGATAAGTAAAATGATAATAAATAAATGAATAAAATAGAATAATAAATAAATAATAAATAGTAAATAATAAAAGGAGATGGTGGCGATGGCAGTATAAATGTCTATCTGACTTTATATCTATGTCCTACTGGTTGTCTCTTTTTTGTTGTGGCAGGAAGTGACATATTTAGCAGCCAACATTGCACATTCTTTCTTTTCCTCTAGAATGAGGGGTATTTTCTCCCTTTCTATCAAACCCCTGAATTCGGGGCAATGTTTTTCAAATTGTGGAAAGAATTCCTCTTTAATGTTTCTGTATTTGTGACACTGTGTTAGAAAGTGTAGTTCTGTTTCTACAGCTCCCTCATCGCAGTGACAGCACATCCTGTCCTCTCTGGACAGCCAGGTCTGATGGTGTCTGCCCTTCTCTACTGCCAGACTGTGGTCACTCAGTCTGTACACTGTCAATGTCTTTCTCAGGTTCTTATCAGTTACTGTGGTTAGGTACTCTGCCACAGTATACTGTCTGTTTAGGGTCAAATATGTTTCCAGTTTGTGTTGTGAGCGTGTAATATCATTCCAATAAGTTATGTATTTTTACCCGGAGGATACTTTTGCAGAACTCTGCATGCAGGGTTTCAATTGGATTTTTGTCCCATTTTGCCCAATCATGTTGTACTAAGGAGCCCCATACCTAGGGCTGGGTATCCATCAAACATTTTCGATACCGATAACGATACCTTCACTTCGATACTGGTTCCTGAACAATACTTTTTTTTGATACCAATTTCATAATATCAATTCTAGCAAAAAGAAAATGACATAACACATTACAGTACAAATCTTGAGTTTTACTTTTCAGCTTTGGTATTTTTCCACTGCAAGCAGTTTCCTTACTGAAAAAATAAACAATGAATAATTTCCAGTGCAAAAGAACACTTGCAAACAAGTGACAAGTCAATGTCTAATGCTCACTGCTACATACTGAGGAACTTTTCACTTAGCAGTTTTTCTTCAGAAAAATCAACATGTCTGCTTTCTCAGGATACAGACAAGCCTGCTCCTGGCTGATGGTGTCTACTGTGAGGAGAAGATAAACATAACAGCCAACGTTAGGTGAGCTGTTTAACCAGCCAACCCAATTAATGAGCACATCTTTACAAGATAAGCTTTATCTGTTACTGTCAATCTCTAGTTAGAGTTTGATTTAGCTAGCTACATAGCCATAAAATAAAGCTACACACTAATATCTTAAGTTACCGTTACACACCGGAGTCCGATGGTGGAGATTTTGAATCGGCCACTCTGACTATGTAACGTCCACAGGCGGACTGCTGCTCCTCTCAGCGGAAATGCTGAGAGGAGGATGGCTGCGGTCCGCTCTTCTTGCAGTCAAACACGGAGCAACTTTCTGCTCTTAAATTGATTCTGTGCACGGTCACGCGCTTCATCAAATTAGTCGTGTTGCCGGCTTTAGCAACGATGACTTTTGTGCATATATTGCATTGCAGAAGATTGGCATCAGTCTTGCTAAAATGGAGCCAAGCTTTTGACCACAGTGGCATTTTTTAACCGGTTCGATGACACACACAACTACAGTTCACAACACAGATACACTTGAACCCTGTCTGTGTGCGTAAGTTAACCTCAAAGTGTCTCTGGCAACCACGTATGTATTTTTCCTGCATGCCGCAATCACGTGTAACATTACAGCCAATCACCGGCAGCATGATCAGATCCTGATCACGTGATTAACCTCTGGGCACCGAAACCTGGCACCGAAAGATGAGGCATGTTTTGATACTCGGTGCTACCTAAGCATTTCGGTCGGTGCCATAAAAGAACTAGAGTTCAGTACCCAGCCCTACCCATACCTCACTGCCATACAATGCAATCGGTTCTATAACTGATATATATATATATCATATATATAAATATTTCAAGCCATGTCCTAATTGGGATTTGGATTTGAACTGAATGCTTGACGGCATAGAAAGCCCTTTTTGCCTTTGAGTTTCTTCACGGAAGAGCAGAGATTTCCTGTGGAACTTATTTGTAAACCCAGGTAAGTGTATGTATTTGTTTGTTCTATGAGGGTCCCACCTATTTTAAATGTTGGGTCATTTCTCTGCAACCTTGATCTTTTTTGGAAGGTGATAATTTTGGTCTTCTTCATGTTAACTGTCAGGGCCCAGTTCTGACAGTACTGATGGAGAGGGTCCAGGTTCTGCTGAAGGCCTTCTTTAGTAGGAGAGAGTATGACCAGGTCATCTGCATAAAACAGACACTTGATTTCTGTGTCTTGCAGAGTGAGACCGGTTGCTGGTTATTGTTCTAATTACAATGCCAGTTCATGAATATAAATATTGAATAGGGTGGGGATGAGGTTGCAGCCTTGCTTCACCCCTCTACCTTGTAGATAGATAGATAGATACTTTATTTATCCCGAGGGAAATTTTGTCACCTTCAGTACTAGTAAAGTCTAGCTCCTCGCCAGTTCTAGCATTTAAATCTCCAGTGATCAGCACAGATCCATGGGCCTGGAAATGACTGATCTTTTCTTCTGTGGTGGAGAAAATCTCCTCATTGAAATATGGAGATGCTATTGTGGGAATATAGATTGCACATAAAAAAAAATGTTTTCTCAGTGGATATTATATTGTTTTTCATCTTTAACCAAATGTAATATTTCCCTTTTTTCATTATTTCTATTGAGTTTGCTAGTTCTGACTTATACCATATCAACATTCCCCCTGAGTCTCTACCCTGGGTGACTCCATGTAGTTTTGTTGATGGGACTCTAAACTCTATAGTTAGGGGGACAACCAGTGCACCAAGTCTCCTGTAAAATAATAATAACCATCGTTAACCCTGTCTAAGAAGTCAGGGTTTCTAATTTTTAAACCAAATAAATAAGAGTGTAAACCCTGAATATTCCAAACAGATATGCTAAATGATTTCATTGCAACTGTAACAGATTGTCATTGTCAGAGAAGAAACAACTGTTCTAAACATAAAATTAATTTACAATGTGATGATTACATAGACCATACATTTTTTATACCATTAAGTGTTTAACATGTGTATACACAGTGTTTAGTTTAGTTTGTGGACCTTTTGTTAAAGAACCACTCCCTGCTCTTTACCACTGACCACGACTGTGGCCCATAAGATGAGAGCATAATGTACTCGGCATGTCCTGGATGGCTCTCAGTTCACTGTGGGCGGGGCCTGCTGCTCCTCTGACCACCTCAGCATAGGACGGTCTGCCTGGCTTGGTCTGTTCCTGCTGCTGTTGTGGAGGAGGTGGTGGTGCAAAAGGTCTGAGAGGTGGCGAGGTCCTGGGTCTGGGTTGATTTGTTCAAACTGTGTATGGCTGCTGCTCTCCTGAGGTCTGTATTGAGGTTGTATGTACTGCTGCCTGGGCCTGGGTTGGTAGGCTCTCCTCATCATGCTGTTGACCTGTCCTGAGAGGTGCCTCTCTGTTGTTGGAGTGTTGGGGGTTCCTGAGTTGCTCCTCCTGTTGAGTGTTCCTCTTTGGTTCAGTGTGACATCTTTCAGTGTCTTAGTGAACCGTGGAACTGCTTCTTCGAGGAGGTGTACATGGTCATAAAGATCTTGTATAGTGAGAGAGGGGTAGTGGACAACGTTAACATTTGGCCATAGTACACAGTCTCTGGAGATGCTGACGTTCACTCTCTGTATTGTGTGTGGGGGGAAATCCTTCCTGGGTAACAGAGTGGACATCACAATCTTAGAGTTAGGGAAGGTGCGACATGCCTTCTCAATGACAGCTCTAAGAGACAGGACCACCCTCTCCTGTTGTGCCATCAGGTCATTTGTACCTGTGTGGGTTCGGATCAGGGTTCTAAATTAACTTTTTTGATTACCAGCCAATTTGGCTGGTAACTTTCTAAAGTTACCAGCCAATCAGAATTTCCAATAGCCAAATTTTTTCCAGTGAAAAACATCACGACATTTTCGTGATCAAACACAAGCCATTCACGACCCGTCAGCCATTTGGCATTGAACTTTCTTTTTTTCGTTTCGCTTGCATTGTTGTTGATATTCTCAATCTCATCCCCTGCCTCCTTCCTCTTCTCTAAGGCCCTATAAAATCTGTTTTATTTTTTCCCCAAATTCCATTTTTTCCATTTAAATTTTTTTTGTACCTTTTATCCTTATTATACTTCCAAAAACAGTGTGTGTTTCTAATGTAAATGACTAAAATGTACACAAAATAAATAGAAATTAACTTAAATTAATTGAGGTGACAAACATATTTCCTCAATACTGTACCGTACAGTACAGTAAAGTGCATCAAAAACATTTTGACTTCATCATGTCTTCATACAGTAGTATATTTTGTGTTTTTATGGGTTTCATTTGGGTTTCATTGAATACAAACATGGTCAGCTCTCAGGCAGACCCAGGACATGTTTGCATACCAAAATTGTTTCTGAAAATTTAAGTTGTAAATATTAAAAAAATTAGCAAAGATGACCAACAAAATGAGAAATTATACTTGTAACGTTATGTCAACTTAGCATACTAACCAGCTAGTAGTGAAAACACCAACCCTCCCGCTATCCTCTGGGCTCCCAGCCCAGGCAGAGTCAGCTAAGAGGGCTGTGGCTAACGGGGCTAACTAGCTAACAGCAGCTACTGTTAACAGTCACTCTGGTATTTTATGCCGATAATATGAATTGAACAGGTGGCTAACTCACGCATTACACCTTATGATTTCTCAGGTCTGCTTCTTTGCAAAACAACAGTTCACCTGACACATAAAAGTCGTTCGGGAACTGCTCGGCTCTGTTCTGAGGGGTAAATGTTGAGTTTCTCAGTTTTTTCGCCGACGAAGACGGAGCTGTGGGCAGCCGCTCCGCCATGCTTACAATGTTTGGACGGGGGAGCTCAGCTCGCGCTGGTTGGTTGCACTGCCTGCGCGCAGCCAATGGGCGTCTTATACGTCATTACATAGCATCACGACAGTGTTCATGGGAAATGTAGTCAGTACTGCCCAGGGAGCAAGAACAGTAGAGCGGCTCTGACTGACATGATTGCCTCATGCATTACCGGCCAAACTGGCTAGTAAGTTTTTATTAACACCCGCCAAAATGATTTTTAACCCGCATTTGGCGGGTT
The DNA here is from genome assembly GCA_903131615.1 of Diplodus sargus. Lineage (NCBI taxonomy): Eukaryota > Metazoa > Chordata > Actinopteri > Spariformes > Sparidae > Diplodus > Diplodus sargus. The sequence continues at coordinate 172,176 of CAEMYA010000582.1, read as the reverse complement.
GGCGGGTGTTAATTTAGAACCCTGGTTAGGATGTGGCTTGGGGAGCCGAGGTGAGTCTTAGAGAGAATATCTATGGCTGCCTTTGAGTTTGGACACCAAAGCTTTGCCACTTTCTGCCTGGGGAAAGGCCTTTTCTCATTGATGAATCTTCCATTTGAGTCGATCAGTAGCACAATATCTGCTTTCGCAGTGGAACTATCTGATCTAATGGGACCATCAGAGTGCGTGGTGTGGCTGCTGGACTCTGGCTGCTCTGGTTGAGAGAGGGGCTCATCCTGCTGGGTGTTCTGGGAGGGGCGCACTGCTGTGTGTTGGTCAGCTCTCAGTGGCTCAGACTCAGTGAGGGAGTTCACCTGTTACTTCAGACCATCCAGTGCTCTGTCCCTCTTTGAGTTCCTCTGTCAATGCAACAAGTTCACTCTTGTGGCTCTCTCTCTCCAGCTCCAGTTCTCCCAGAAGTTCTTTTAGAGCAGCAATCTCTCTCCTGTGACTTTCTCCCTCATGGTTCAGCTCTTTCACCTGTTCTGATAGTGTACCAAGCTCTCTCCTCTGGCTCTCTTTCTCTTGCTGTCTCTCTCTCACTTGTTCTCTAAGAGTGGACAGCTCTTTCTTGTGGTCTTCTCTGTCTTTCAATAATTGTTTTTGATGGATCGTTTGTATCTTTTCCTGCTCTTTTCTCATCTGTTTCATTTGTTGTTGTGACAAATGAGCTGAGTTTTGGTCCATCTGATTTAAGATCATTTTCCTGATCTGCACCAGCTCTCCTTCTAACTTGGTGAAGTGTTCCTTCAGGTCTGTAAAGGAGGTCTGATGTGGAAGGGTCAGGGTCTGCTCTGTGTCATGGTGCTCCTCCTCAGTTGGGATGCTAGAGACAGTTGGAGGGTCTGTTTCACCGGCATGAGGCTGCAGTTCCATAGGAGAGGTGTTTCCTTTCACTACCAGGTATTTAAGTGCCTGGAAACTGTCCTGGAAAGGCTTGAGATACCCCTGTACCATGACTTTATCACTTTTATAAACATTGACAGTTGGCATTATGCTGTCATAGTCGTCAGGGTCTCTGATCTTCAACTGCCAGTACCCCTTGTTGCCCTTTTTTGCCACTGAAGGGTGATGGTCAATTATGGCCCTGTGCCAGGCTTCAGGTCTTTCAGTGTAGAAGATGACATAACTAATTTCTCCACTTTTTAAAAAGATCAGCAAAAGGGTTTCTGGCTGTATCTTGAGAAGCTCCTGTTTGAATGTGCTTCTCCCGGTGTCATTCTGGATGTTTGGTGGGTAGTGTATGTGGATGATGTCACTCATGCTCTGCTCTGGACAGTGAGGGAGGGTTGACTGCTGTTTAGGACGGCTCATTGGTCAGGTTTCTCTGAATAAATGTTCAGTTAAAAAGATGGAACAAAACAGCTGTTGGCCAACTGCTGCTTTTAGCATCCACTGTTAGCTTCCAACTGCCATATTTAGCTGCCACTAGTTCCAACTGCCAGTTTTGAGTTCCAAATGTTATTGTTTGGCCACAGCTCCAATGGTTTATCTGGATTATTCTTAGTAATCTCTTTGTAACCCTTAAACAAACAACTATAAATTAAAGCTGTCAACAGTCCAGTGGTGTTGTTTCTTCTGTTAGTTGTATGTGGGGCTACTCACTCCCTTTAGATTATCTGTTGTTTGTTGATTTTGTTGATTGTCCTCCTGTTTCCTGTCTCCTAGCAAGAAGCTCCTACAGACTCCTGTTAGCTCCTGCTAACTCTTGCTAGGGTTAGGGTTAGAGCCACCTCAGGAAGAGCCACAGAGGAGGGATCCCTCTTCCAGGATGGACACACAAGCCCTTGATGTTGCATGTACAGAACACAACAATAAAATCAAAATTTACTGATTGCATTCCAAGTGTGTGGATCCAGGAGATGACTGAGCAGGATGAGGTATCACCAAGTGGTGACATGATCTCCTCTCCACTGTGGCGAAATGGAAGAGGATAATGAAATACAGATATAAGGAGATGGTAAAACCAAGGAAAGCATTGATCCAGCAGAGCCCAGGGTGTGATGATCCGGATCCGTCAGTCAGTGCGTTTACATAACACTCAAGAAAAACAAATTACTGGGTTAGTCCGACGATGATCGGATTTTTAAGATGCATGTAAACACCTTAGTCTGACTAAAATTGGACCGGATTGGATTTCTCATAGTCGGATTAAAACACCTAGATTATTCGATTGATAGTCGCATTACTCCTGCATGTATACATTCCATCAGATCGGATTTTGCGTTCTGCGCAGGCTGGAGATTTTTTTTCCCGTGAACCGGAAGTAGAAGGACGGCGGCGGACGGCAGGCGGTGGCGGCGGCATCTTTCCTCCGAAATAACCGCAAGCAAGAGCGCCATTGTGCATCTAGTTTGTGTAATTGTCATGTACACCATATACGAAATGTACAAAAATGTAGCTTCGTCATGCTCTTGGTACGCCATTTTTCTCGAATGCCGAGGCAGAATTTGTTGTTGCTGGTGACGTAAAGAGGTCAGCCGGAGGTGGCTCTTTAACACTTGAAATGGGTACAGTGCCACCTATCGTACCGGGGTATGACATCCCTACGCAAAATATACATAGTGTATATATACAATGCACAGTGTGCTATAAACAATAAACAATAACAATATATACAACAAAACAAAATATGCAAAATATATTATAAACAATAATAATATATAAAAACAGTAGAGAGAGCAGAGTTCTCTATCAGGCAGAGGTGAGAGAGTTGTTGTATAAAGTGATGACTTGTGGCAGGAAAGATTTCCTGTATCTGTTGCTACAACAGCGAAGCTGAAGCAGCCTTCTGGAGAAGGTGCTTCGCTGTCTGACCAGTGTGAGTTGGAGAGGGTGGAGAGGATTATCCATGATGGATAACAGTTTTTTCAGTGTCCTCCTCTCCACCACAGCCTCCAGGGTGTCCTGTTTGCACCCGATCACGGAGCCAGCCTTCCTGATCAGTTTGTTGAGTCTGTTGGTGTCTCTGGCTCCGATGCTGCTTCCCCAACAAACCACAGCAAAGAAAAGTACACTGGCCACCACAGACTGATAAAAACATCTCCAACATCTTGCTGCAGTCTGTGGTTGATGGTAGCACCCAGGTACTTGCAATCCTCCACCGCCTCCACATCCCTTCCCAGAATGCGCAGTGGTTGGAAAGCCGCCTTCCTTTTCTTCCTGAAATCTATCACCATCTCTCTGGTCTTGCTGATGTTCAGCTGCAGGTGATTCTGTCCAGTACACTCCACAAAGTTGACCGCCAATGCTCTGTACTCCTCCTCCTGTCCCTCACTTATACACCCAACAACAGCCGAGTCGTCAGAAAACTTCTGCAGGTGACACAACCCGGTGTTGTACTGAAAGTCAGTGGTGTATAAGATGAACAGTAAAGGAGACAGTACAGTCCCCTGTGGAGCTCCTGTATCACTAACCACCGCATCAGACAGAACACTGCCCATACAGACAAACTGTGGCCTGCCCGTCAGGTAGTCAGTAATCCAGGAGATCATTGTGTCGTCTACACCAATCACCCACAGCTTCTCCCCCAGTAGCAGTGGCTGAATGGTGTTAAAAGCGCTAGAGAAATCAAAGAATGTGATTCTCACAGTGCTTCCTCCACCATCCAGGTGCGAATGGGCTCGTTGCAGCAGGTAGATGACAGCGTCATCAACTCCCAAGTGGGGCTGGTAGGCAAATTGCAGAGGGTCTAGGAGGGCTCTCACCTGCGGCCTCAGGTTGGCCAAGACCAGTCACCTTCATGACGTAAGATGTGAGGGCCACTGGTCGGTAGTCATTGAGGTCTGATGGTGTTGACTTCTTTGGAACAGGAACCAGGCAGGACATCTTCCAAAGCACTAGTATTCTCTCCTGACCCAGGCTCAGGTTGTAGAGGTGTTGTAGGACAGGAGACAGCTGGCTGGCACATGTCTTCAGGATCCTGGGGCTGATATCGTCAGGGCCTGCAGCCTTCTGCTGGTGGAGTCTCTCCAGCTGTCTCCTAACCTGGCCTGCAGTCACAGTCATGCGGGGGAGGCTGCTGATGTCTTCAGTCGAGGACGAGGAGGTGGAGGAGGAGGAGGAGAGGTGTTGCACAGGAGAGCTCACATCAGGGGAGTGAGGGGGGAGGGGAGGAAGCATTCGGGGCAGTGAGGGTGTGTGGGGGTCTGGAGGTGTCAGGGAGACGACAGAAGGCTGTGAGCTGAACCTATTGAAGAATCTGTTCAGCTCATTTGCCCTCTCCAGGCTGCCTGGTGACTGTCTGCCGCTCACCTTACACCCAGTGATCTGCTTCATACCAGTCGACACATCCCTCACATTGTTCTGCTGAAGTTTGGCCTCCAGCTTTCTCCTGTAGGTGTCTTTACAGGCCCTCAGCATATCCCTGAGTTCATGCTGCACTCTCCTCAGTTCTTCCCTGTCTCCAGACCTGAACGCCCTCTTCTTCATTGGTGATCCACGGCTTATTATTAGGAAAGCAGCGTACAGTCCGAGTTGGCATGGTGGTGTGTTCACAGACCCTGATGTATTCTGTGATGCAGTCGGTCATGCTGTCGAGATCCTCCCCATGTGGCTCAACGAGTGCATCCCAGTCAGTCGACTCAAAGCAGTCCTGTAGTGCGTCAGCAGCCTCCTGAGTCCACCTCCTCACACTCCCAGTGTGGACAGGCTGCCGCTGAACAAGAGGGACATACTTAGGGGTCAGCAGGACCAGGTTGTGGTCAGATCTTCCAAGCGGGGGGAGGGCAGTGGGACTGTATGCATCCTTAGCATTTGCATATAAAAGATCCAGTGTGTTACAGTCTCGGGTGGGGCAGTCAACATACTGGTGAAACTGAAAATCAGTGACACTAAAAAAAAACTGGCATTGTAAAAAAATCTGTCACTGAAAAAAAAAGTGACATGAAGAAAAAATGTGAAGATTGTCATTGAACAATACAAAAAAATCCCAATAAAATGAAATAATACGATTTTTAGATTTTAATTATTTTAATTAGTTTCTTTTTTCAGTGCCAATACTTACTCCAATGCCAATACAACTGTTTTCAATACAAATGTTTCAATGCCAATGTTTTCTTTTTCAGTACTGGTTTTGTTTTCAATGGCAATTTCTTTTTTGGATGCCATATTTTAAAGTCACCATTCTGGCTCTATAGGCGCGAGTTTGCAAAATAAAACCCGTGGAGGACTCTGATTCAAACTGCTCCAAAAACGAAAGTGAAAGTGGAAAATTGCGCTCGCAGCAGTGAGTGACCCAGCTGTCTGTGTATCATTGGCATGGAAACAATTCCCGGTATACACGTGCTGACCCAACCAAAACACATACTGAAGGAATAACAGTTCGGGGGCCACAAATAGGAGGCCGGTGGGCTGGATTTTTTCTCGTCAGCAGGACAATGTAAATTTTAATACTATTGGTAACTCATTGAGACTGAGACCGACCCACTGAGGAAGCTAGCAATCGAAGTCAAGGACTAAGTAAAGGCGAAGTCAAAGAGTTTTGAGTTTAGATTTAAAGGTGTCAATAGAGCCAGATTGTCTGATGTCAGCTGGGAGGTTATTCCAGAGGAAGAAGCCCTGCAGCCAGCTGACTTCTTCTTAGTGTTGTGTCGGTCGCGAACGTGTCGTTCAAAGAACTAATCTTTTGAGGGAATGAAGTGAACGGAATCACTTCAGGAACTGATTCGTTCCTTTCTCAGTTCATTTGAGCTCAGCAGCGAGCATGCTGGCCGGGAGTGGAACTGCCACGACTCAGTCAGAGTCTGTGAGAACTGTGAGTACGTGATTCACGTTCGCGCTGTGATTCGTTCATGATTCGCGAACCTACTGCACACGTGATTCACGTCCTCAGCAGGTCGTTCGCGAACGACTGATTCACTCATGATTCACGTCGCTGAGGACGTGAATCTCGTTCACGTACTGTGCTGATAGTGGCGCTGTGTCACTCACTCACTCACTCAGGGCAGGGGAGTAGGAGAGGAGAGATTCACCTTCAGTAACCGTACTGCTAAAATTAGCGCTGTGTTGCTAACATCCGTGTAGCATCATGTTAAGTGATTTTACTGTGCACAGAGGACACTTTCACCGTGTAATAATTTTAGTGCATGTATACCACTCAAAGCAGCGCTGCGTCTCCCGCGAATGATTGTGTACTATAGTCCCTGAACGCACCGTCCCTCAGTAAGTGAATGTGAACCTCAGGGCTGAATCACGAACTGAATGATGGATCATTTGGCTGTTTATCAGTTCAGGGAGTTGGAGAGCACTGAACGATTCGGTGAACGAATCTTTTGAACAAATCATTTAATGAACAGATTCTTGGGATTCAGTGCAGTAAAAAGAACTGCCGTTCCATCACTACTTCTCAACCTCGGGAACCATCAGGAGCCCTGAATCCTTAGAGCGTAATGCACAAGGTGGAATACATGGTGTTATAAGACAAATACGACAAGGCAAGTCGTGTACAGTTTTGTATGTCATCAGCAGCACTTTATAGTCTGACCTTATATGAATTGGTAGCCAGTGCAGTTAGGGTAGGATTGGTGGAACATTTCTTGTTTGTGTCAAGAGGCTAGCTGCAGCATTCTGAACAATCTGAGGACTTTTAGTTCTCTGACGTGGCAGACCCGAAAACAAGGCATTGCAATAGTCCAGCCTAGCCGAAAACAAAGACATGAATCAGGATCTCTGCGTCAGCCCTGGACAGGAAGGACCTAGTGTTAGCTATGTTGCGCAGGTGGTAGAAAGCAATCATGGTTATTGTTTTGATGTGCTGATCGAAAGAGTTACTGTCACCTGATCAAAGTGGTGTCTCTGTCAAGCAGGGGCAATGACCAACATCTCAGTTTAATCCAAATTCAGGAGCATGAATTTTTTTACATCCAAGGAATGGCTAAATCAGGCTACAACTAAGGTTTTAGAATCGCCTTCCCATAGTCCTGAATTAAACAACATTGAGGACTACCAGAAGCTTGTGGATAGATATCATCAGCACCTAATTGAAGTGAAAATGGCCGAGGGACATTCAAACAAATATTCAAATTACTGTATGTATATTGTTGATCCAGCAGATTTGGTCACATTTTCAGAAGACCTATAATTAATTAATCACTGAACCAAACTTCATGAATGTTTTTTGTCATAAATTAGTTTGTGTTCCACTCATGCATCACAGAAACATGAGAGCTGTAGAAATCATTGGAACTCAAGCCTGTGCCATGATATATACATGTTCTTTATGAGTGGATGTAAGCTATTGACCATGACTGTATATAATCGAATTTTCCATTGATTGACTGATTATTTTACATCTATATTTACCATTCCAAATCATGAGTTGCTTGAGTGAGGCAGGAGAATTAACATTGATTTACTGTGTGTTGCAGAGGTGCGTGAGGTGTTTGCACAAGTCATGTCAGATCTCAGGATTCCGTATACTCGTGTTCCAATGGAATCAGGTTTACACAGCTGCCCATGGCTGCCAGCACACCTTCAAAGATTCTACACACAGGTGGAGAAGGATGCTACTGAGTCTATCCCTGTCTTCACACGCTATGGAATCAGGTCTGTGAGTGTTTGTGTGTTTAAAAAACTGTCATTTACTACATTCACATTTTTCCACAATAGGTTTTCCTTTTCTGAAATAAAGTTAAGAGGAGGCTCTCTTTGTTAATATTTAGATTCGTCATTATTTTTTGATTCACATTGCAGCCATTATTAATATTATGTTAGTCTGGTCTGGCAGAGGTCTGCTGGAACAAGGTCTGACGTTAACTATCTGTGAGCAACCACAGCTAACATTAGCTAATGTCAAATATAGTAGCTGCTTTCACCGTTATTATGTTTTATTATGTTCTCTCAGCCTCTCTCCCTGTCTTTTGCTGCCCCTGTCAGGGTCACTTATCCTTTAGAGCCGATCTCGATACAGAATAAAACAAATTCATGTCTAATTGCTCTGGGTGTGATGTGAAAATCGTATCAAGCATGCAGTCGCAGGGGTTGAAAAATGTTGGATAATTTTTGTGTGACCCTATGTCGCAAAAGCCTGTCACCGTTAGTTTTCACGCTAAAGTTATGCTGATTTAATCACACCTCAGAACTGTGTGACCTGAATTTCACCAGCATGTTCAGATCACCACCAGATAAAGAAATATCCTGGACCATGTGTATGCAAGTATTCCAGACAGCTAAAAAATCCTCCCACATCCTCACTTTGGCCTGTCATAATATTTCTCTGCATCCTCTTCCTACTTACTAATAGTTGAAAAGGAGGGTCAAACAATCGGTTAAAACTATCAAAGTATGGAAAGATGAAGCTACAGCAGCGCCTCAGGACTGTTTTAAGGTGCACAGACTGGATGTGCAGATGTTCAGAGATGCTGCCACTCAGAATAACTACATCAGTCTTGAGAAATATACATCTTCAGTGACATCATATATCAAAAATATGTTGATGACATGGTGATCACATAGTAAGACCATTGCCCAACCAGAAGGCCTGGATGAATGTCAGATGAGGGCTCTCTCCAGAGCCAAAAAAGCAGGTGCATGGTTGTGCTAGTTGGCAATCAAGGAGGCAAAGAGAAGACATCAGCAGAGACTGGAGAGGGACGGGAATGAGATCCCTGCAAGGACTACATTGAAATGGGCCAAATCATAATGCCCCTAAGCGCCATGTGTGGAAACCAGGTGGACCAGGGGGAGCATTACCTCAGAGTGATATCAGCTGTTCTTACTGTATCATAGGCATACAGGATTTAACGTGTGTAAGAGAGTGTGATTCCGACACAGAGCATAATTATTGATTATTAGGCTAAAATATAATTAGTTCATACATATTATGCTTCAGCTTTTTGTTTTTCAACAGTACTGCATATGGCTGGGGAATTAATGATTAAACAGGAAGGAGAAAACTGAGAAGTTCTCATCTGATTGGACTGACAGCGTCTGCAGTGGTACAGGGACAAACTATATTAAGAGCCGTCTAAAATTGTGCCGGTTTATAATTAAAGTTGTGCTGGTTTATTAGGGTTCTAACCCCAGCTCCATGTGCTCTACAAAAAAGCCTCTGACCAATTTCTGAACAGACCAATTTCTACTATAAATGAGCCAGATTGGTCAAAAAACATGGCCGCCAGGGACCCATGTATTTTTGGAATGGGCAGGGCTTAGAAATGATTGGCCATAACTCCCACACCCTTTGTCCTATCATCACAAAACTCGGTGGGTAGGTTCACAACAGGACAGTGAATCTGCCTACTAAAGCCTGTTGAGCCATAGGGGGCGCTATAAATGCTACACATGCGTATCTCAAAGACTATTGGACGGAATTTCACCAAATTTGGCATGCATGTGTTACGACCCTAGAGGTCATGTTACTATTTGTCTTTTAATATCCCTCTTTTTACCTGTGAGTATGAGTGTGTGTGAAAGATTGATTGCAGGTGTGTTTGAGTTGATGCAGGTTGCCCAAGGGAGCTGATTGGCTGCTGCCTCGGACCTGCAAGTTTAAAGGCCGGCTCCGCCCAGTTCCTAGGAGGCTCTCCTCTGCTGTCCTAGACTGCCAGCATGTGTGATTGTTGTGTTTTTGAATACTTTGTTAAAAACGTTCTTTGCTGCTGGTGCTTGGAGGATGGGAAGAGGGGAGTCTCACACTCTTGTTGCGCCAGGGTTTCACCTAGGCTCTGGTCGTAACAATTGGGGGCTCGTCCGGGATCTGAATGTCCATGAGGTGAGGTAGATGTGGTTTGGTTTAGTTTGTTTGTGTAAGTGGCCTTTAGTTGAGTGTAGTTGTCATCTCTTTTGTTAAGTTGTTGCTGCATGTTTCGTGTCCGTCTGAGCACCCTAACCAGAAAGCTGCCGGGCATTTTCAAGGATTTGCCATGTTTGTTATTTTGCCTTTCTTATTTTTGGTGGTAATCCTGAGTGGGGGTACGCTTCAGTGCTTGACAGTTGGCTAGATTCCTGGTCTTCGGTTATGCACTTCAGAGTTCAGCGTTTAAAGCCGCCTCGAGCTCGGCAAGCCACTGAAGACTAGCTAGGTGAGTTAGCCACCTTTTGTAGGCAGGTAGTTGGGGTCTCTCTGCAGTTTGTTTCCTTTGGTTTATACTTTGCACAGCAACATAGTTTTGTGTGAGATGGCTGCTTTGTGTTGTGATGTGTGACCCTGATTAATACTTGTGTGCGGTAACTTTGTGTGACCTTT
>CAEMYA010000582.1:147678-161333 GCA_903131615.1 Diplodus sargus | reverse complement strand
AAGATTGATTGCAGGTGTGTTTGAGTTGATGCAGGTTGCCCAAGGGAGCTGATTGGCTGCTGCCTCGGACCTGCAAGTTTAAAGGCCGGCTCCGCCCAGTTCCTAGGAGGCTCTCCTCTGCTGTCCCAGACTGCCAGCATGTGTGATTGTGTTGTTTTTGAATAAAACTTTGTTAAAAACGCTCGTTGCTGCTGGTGCTTTGAGGATGGGAAGAGGGGAGTCTCACACTCTTGTTGCGCCAGGGTTTCCCCTAGGCCCCTGGTCGTAACACATGCAAGTATTAAATAATATATTGAGTGCCATGTTGATATGTGAAAGTAGGCGTGGCCTATTCCTCATTAACCATCATTGTTTGCGTTTTATTAATTTATGGCGAGCTGGTACCTTGAGTATAAATGACGTCCAAATGCTGCTTCAAAAATTTGATCCCAATCCGTCAGATGGGGGCACTATAACATAGGGTGTGAACTTCGAAAGGCTCTCCCCGCCAAGCCATAAGTGCTATTAACTTGAAGGTTTTCATACACGTCCTCTTGATGGTCATCTACAAAAAAGCCTGATGCACCACGAAAGCCGCTATTACAGATTTTTTGCTAATTTGCATAACGTTGAAATCAGTAAAATGAATAGAACTTTTGAAAGATTGACTCTATCAACACCAAATATGCTATACAGCTTTGGGGGATATAAAGACACATTTCTACTATAAATGAGCCACATTAGTCAAAAAACTTGGCCGCTATGGACCAATGTATTTTCGCAATGGGCGGGGCTTAGAAATGATTGGCCATAACTTCTCGCGCACGTGACGTCACTCCCCGAAACGCAAGAAGAAAGCAAAAATATCTATTTTTACTAAGGAAAATGACAAAAATAATAGTAATGCACAGTGATTTGAATAAGTAGCTTTAAAGCCGTTTCACACCAAGTGCGAATTACCGTGCAGATTATTCACACGGAAATGTATAAAAAATTATTTCATGGGTTATAATGGGTGCTTGCACATCAGGGCGGAACTTTCGTGCGGCAAAAAAAAATTCCGTCTACGTAATTCCGTCTGCTAAACTACACGCTTGACCAATGAAATCGTTTGCTTTGTAGACGGGAAGTGACATCATACAAAGCAAACGATTTAACTGATAAAATGAGCGAAAGTTTTATCATTCTGGTGTCCCAGCTAGAGCTTAGATCGGGCCCGAAAAATCAAGCCCGACCCGAGTCCGTTGTGTCTGAGCCCGGCCCAGCACATTAACTGTAATTATGAGCCAGAGCCCGATTTAAAGGTCCCATATTATGAAAAACACGTTTTCTCTGGTCTCTACATATATAAGTCCTCCCTGAGCCTGCCATTCCCAGAATGAGGAAAACAAGCGATTCCTGCATGGTCTCTGCAGCCCACCCACTGGTAAAACGGCGCTCCTACAGGCTGCTCAGAATCTGCTCCTTTCGTTACGTAACGAAAGGAGTCATTGTCATAGGCCAACCTCTGCACGATGATAGGAGATATCTGAGAGGGGGGCGTTCATCCCTGAGGTGAAGTTCGGTGTGTCCAGCGGTGAGACAGCAGTGTATCGCAATGTCGTCGCTCAAAGTTGGACACTCACATTGCTCTGTTGTTGGTTGCAAAAATCAACATAAGTGCTTATATTCTGTCCCAGCTACAGGAGAACAGAAGAGACAGTGGTTGCGTTTCATTTTTGAAATAAAATGCTGCGGTTCGTGTTACCTTGTATATGTGTGCTAACCACTTCACATCGGACTGCTTCAGTAACGAGGGTCAGTACAAAGCTGACTTTGCCTCGACACTGACCCTCGTTAAAGGATCAGTACCATCCATACTGGACCCAGCAACTGCACCCGGGCCACTGAAAAGTGTCGCCGCGGTTTGACAGTATTTACAGTTGCCTACGAGTATGGTGAAGTCAGCTGGAAATCGGCTAACTAGTTAGCTCCGCTTCGGTCCGCTATGCAATGGCGTTTGAAGCGAGTTTGATGTTAATAATATTACGATGGAGCCTGGTTGTCACAGTAAAAAGTCTGGAAACATGTGCAGACTGGAGACAGAGACGATGCAAACAGTGTCCAAGAGTTTGTAGACTGTGTTGGAGACAAACACAGCTTTCGCTAACTGCTAGCCAGTAGCTACATGGTACGAAATGTAACAACACATATGAACAAACTAAAATTATTCAGACACACTATCCATTCTGAAACTTCCTGCTGCAGCCAAAAAAAAATTATGCAAAACAGTATAATATGGGACCTTTAAACCCAACATTTTTTTAATACGTGGGGTGTTATAAATGACGTTCTCAACTACAATTTCGAGTTGTTTGAACTACAGAAATCTGTTCAGAATTATCTTAATAAATAATGCAACAAGTGCCGCACTTAAAGCACTCAACAAAACCGACACATATTGTCACTGCCCACGACTTGTTTAAAATGATTCCATACCTTCGACTTTCTTCCAAACTTGCTCAAAGTTAATTCTCCTGTTTTTATATTTTTCTTTACATCTTCAAGCTCCATGTTGCACTTAGGCTTCACAGTGATGCCGGTAACGCGTTACTCTAATCTGACCACTTTTTGCAGTAACGAGTAATCTAACGTGTTAATATTTCCAAACCAGTAATCAGATTAAAGTTGCGCTGTGCGTTACTATTATTTTTGTCATTTTCCTTAGTAAAAATATAAATTTTTGCTTTCTTATTGCGCCTCGGGGAGTGATGTCACGTGTGCGACAAGTCAGGTTTTCAGCATGAGGAAAACTCACGTGTAACACCACACAGCGACACAAACATAAACAACAGTGGAGGGAGGAGATAGATGCGTGTTTTCTAGCTGGAAATATAGTCATTATTTTGAGTTATTAGCCGGCTCTGTGGGTGCTGAAGAGCTTGAACAGTCCTGTCAGATAATGAACCGCGACTTTTTTGCGTTTGGTGCGAAATTAGAACACAAGAATGCGAACATTTCGCACCGGATTCAGTGTGCACGCTTTACATGCGGAACATTGCTGCACGGATATTCCGCAAATATGTGCGGCATTTTCGTAACGCACCGGTGTAGAACGGCTTTTGATCTGTTTAGTGGTTTGGAAATATTACCACGTTAGATTACTCCTCGCTGAAAAAAGTGGTCAGATTAGAGTAACGCATTACCAGCATCACTGATTGTGTAGTGTAAGTGCAACATGGATCTTGAGAACGTCCGTTATAACAGCCCATGTATTAAAAAAATGTCGGGTTTAAATTGGGCTCGGGCTCATAATTACTAGGGGTGTTCCAACAAGGGTACCTCACGATTCGATTCGATTACGATTACGATTATGGGAGCTTCGATTCTTCGATTATAACGATTGACGATTGACGATTCGATTATTGGTGCCACGATTCTTCGATTATTGCTATTTTTAATGCTTTTTTCCATACAAGATTGATTTTGTCTTCACATGTGGCTAAATTTGTAATTAAATAGCCTATCAATTAACTCAAAAATCTGCCATAGGGAACAAAAGTGCATTCTTTAAAATTAAATAATTCAACTTATTCAGTCTGGAATATGGATAGGACAACTTAACAAAAAAGCTGCCATATTCCAAGGGAACGAATTGCATTCTTCTGAACGAATGTGCATAATTTAGCTGAACTCATGGATTAAAGCAAAAAAAATCTTTTGACTGAAAAGTTTGTTCGAGCTGTAGCCAAGTCATATTTCCAATTTGTAATCTGTGAAACACGTTACAGGGCACGTTACTTAACACGTGCTAAAAAAATAAGATAAGATTCACAGCCTCACCTCGCACCATGTTCTCTAATGCAGAGTTTAAATATTTCACCAACAGTGTTTTACAGAAGGATGATCTGAACAGCTGTTCTATTCACACTTAAAATGTTTTTTGTCTTTTCAATGTAACTTTCAATCTAGGAAATCAAACTGTGCCTTTTTTTTGCCAAGCTGTTACTCTTTCAAATAATCAACCATCTACAGAACTTTTCAGCAAGCTATTTTTCTACTTCTTCTCATCATCATTATCATTAATTATTATGAATAATAGTATTGTTAAAGTGAGCCTCTTATCGTTTAACAGAAAAATACATCATACAAACAGCAACTTTTGCAGTCTTGTCAGTCTGATGGCGAGTTATCACCTTTCTGTCATCATTAACATACTGTTAGTAATCAACGAAGCTCTGAGGCTTTATATTTGTTCTATATGTGATAATACAAGATTTCTGTAATGAGCTAAAATCAGGCAACATTTGTGATTTTGTACAGTCGAACTAACCAAAAACTTCTAATTGATCATCAATATAAAGTTTCTGGGCGTTCCTGTAACCATGGTAACTCACGGTGCCAGAGGGGAGGGAGAGATGCTGAATGAAGCCGTTTACACAGATACACTGCAGACAAAGTCCAGACTATTTCACACATGTAGCACACAACAGGAGACTCTCCGTGTCAGACGAGTTCTCACGTGTTGACTAAACTCAATTGATAACGTAGCAGCGCGACGAGTCCTTGCTAGCTAAGCAGCTAAACTTTAGCACCGCTCCGTGTTTAGATCCCGCCCTGTGTGGGTCACTACACTGTCATTGGTTAGGCAGCACACGTTGTTAATGATACCATTGGCTGTAGAGTGTGACAATCTGTCAATAAAGATCAGCCAACACTCGTTACTGCTCCGTTTGTTGTGGTCCCACTCACTAAACAGTCCGGGCGGCGCGCGCGCGCTAAGGTTCCGGTTACGTGTTTTTTGTTCCGGTCTTGCGGCAAAGCATCAACGTTAATTAATCGATGCCAAATCGTCACGTGAGCCATCGCGATGCATCGCCACATCGATGAATTGCACCCACCTCTAATAATTACAGTTAATGTGGGCCGGGCAGGCTCGGACACAACCTGCACGGGCTCAGGTCGAGACGGGCTTGATTTTTTTTTGGGCCAGATCTAAGCTCTAAGTGTAAGTGTGTGCTTATGTATGTTATAAATATTGTACATTTTGGCAATTAAATGCATTTTGCTGAAGGTGCAAATCCTGAAAGTGATCGTGCATCCTGTCATGTCCATGTAATGTTAGCAAATGTTATTGCATTTAATCATGACATGATTTGGCCTCATTCCCTGGGCGGAGTCCATCTGACAGCACAATGATAATCCACAGGTAATATTTTATGTGCACCAATATATCTATGACAAGGAATATGTAGACCGGGGTGTTACGTTTGTGTGTAATGTAAAACATGGACTGTGAGGAACGAGGCTGAGCACTATCACTGGCTCTGATGGCTCAAACAGGTCGGCTGGGTCCGTCTGATGGCGCTGCTAGCTTACATTGTTACTGTAGGTTACGTCCTCGTGCAGTACACGGAGTCAGCGCCCCTCCTGCGCGTGGGCATGATTCCAGCGCCTCTATCTGACACACCCCCAGCGTTTCACAGCAGAGAGAAGTGCTTGTTTTTCCATGATTTTGAGACCTAATTTTATATACTTGGCAATTTCTTTAATCTTTCAAATTTGGCTCAGTGGTCAATGACACATGTTTCTGTGGTGTTACAAACTCATAAAACAAATTTATTTCTGCTTTACACTGACTTTAGGGGGGTTGGGACATCATTGTCGTGCTTGTGGCGACAAAACCAGGTGTTTTCAACAAGTCATTGGAGTCCCTCCAACCATGTTTGTTTCAACCAAAAATAGGTCTTTCAAGTCAATACTCCATGGTTTCCTACCCCTAACCAAGTGTTTGTCAAGTTTCAACATATGTGTATGTTGGCTACTGGCTACTTGGCTTACTCTTGTGAGTAATTTTTTACTTTTAAAAAAATCTATAATATATCCATCAGTGCCTTGACCTGGATGGAATCCTACTTAAATAAGATGAAGCAGAGTAAGTAGAACCAGAGCATCTAATAGGATTGACAGGGTATTACAGCTCAGAAGGACAGCATTTGGTCAATCTGCTTTTAAAATTACAGTGGTGCAGAATTGGATCTCCATAACTACAGCCATCAGAGACTTGGTTTAAAAACAGGCTCAGGTTTTGGCTAAAATAAAATAAAAAAGGTACAAGTTACAAGTAATTTATATATCACTATACAACACATGGTTGTGTAACAAATTGAAAATTAGTAAACACCTTAAAATCCTACAAATTACACAATATATATATACAGTTATTAATATTCAATACATAAACACATAGTTTTGAATCTACCGCGGGTGTATATAAACATCAGCAACAAGGAGGTGATGGTCTGAGACAGGTCTCTGGGCACAACAGTCTCTGATTACACTTTCTTTGCCAGCCTGCGTCACTGAGTCATTTTGTCCATTTTCTTTTGTTCATGTGCCACCGTATTTTGATGCCATAGCATCAAAAATGTCATCACCAATGACTGTCTTACCTATATGGTCTATCATACTGATTCTCCTTTTTTATAGTAGTGGACTTCTATGTATTGTTTTGTTTTATAATGTGTAATATTCACATGTATGATCTTTTATATGTTTAGAAAGTGTGTTTGCTGTCCCTGTAAAAATTGAAAATTCAAATTTAAGTAACAGGATTCTGACTGAAATTTAGTGTGATAGTGCTTTAGTGTTTCGGTATGTGTTTTATTAAATGTTCATTTACTGTGTTATTGCTTGTAAGTCAGCTACTAAAATGAATGGCTGACAAACACTAATCAAGATCTAAACCATTTCCATAGGTGGCCTGATGTGTACCTGGGACTTACCACCATGGGCCAGAACATGTCCGTCCCCAACCTGCAGAGAGCCCTCAGTCATGCCTTGGCTTCATGGCCATCAGGCACTACCTCCAGCAGTGCATCAAGCTGTAATCAGCCTGTGATAACAGGAGAGCTCATGGTCCATCCGGGTTACCCCAGTCATCCCCAGGTGGGAGGCTGTGGAGAGGGCCCAGACGACTTCGCCCAGTCAGCTGACAGACAGCATGAGCTGAGCATGCTCAGAGACCCATCCCTGCTGGCACTCTACAGTCAAGAGAGTGTGCAGCTCTGTGCTTTCAAAGACCTCTGACTGTCTACTTAAGTTTTAAAAAGGCAAACATGTATATGTGTATGTTATACTGTAGGGAACCACAGTGAAAGCCAATTTCTCGATTTTTTCTCTAAGTGAAACTACTGCCTCATGGACGCCTATGCCAACCAGTCAAGTTGCAGTTTACGCACATCCATGTCTGTGTAGACTCGTAAATGTAGTGAAGACTCTCATGAAATGTAGTTCAAAGTATTAAGTGTACTTTTTAGCAAAATGGAAGTTATCAGTATATTGACAGGTATGGTCCCTGTGAACACTAATCTGATAGAACTTAGTGAACTGCTTCATCACACAGTGCAACGACAATCACAAGAAGCTCAATATCAGCAAAAACAATGACTTTGTAGTGGACTTGTGCTGTATTTCATCTAATGGGCAAGCAACAATAAACTGAATCATGCTCAGCTAACATAACTGATTCAGTAAGACTTTATGGTCCTTGTCATAAGCGATTCAATTTGTAAAATGACCCTTCTGAGTCTTCATAAGATACTTGTTAACAATACTATCGGTAAGACTATTTAAGTATGAATATTATTATAATAAACATTTATTATTAAATTATGAGCCAGTTATAATTCGCCTCAAGGAGTGACTTTATTATTGTGTTGATAATTACTGATGTTTTAAATACATTTTCAGATATCTTTTACAATGCGCAGTTTTCCTCAATAATTGTGATAATAATTTTGCTATTTCTTTTCAAAGGACATTGCTGTATGGCTTTATGTGGCTGCAGCCAAAGTGCAGTCATACCTCCTCTGCTCTGTTGTTGACCCATAGAGCTGTCTGCTCAGCCCCCTCCATTTAATGCTTCCACAGCCATGACTGCAATCCTCTTAAAAAACTCCACTGTGAAGTATGCAGACGACTTAAACATCATCAGCCTGATTAGAAACAGTGATGAGCGTTCCTATCAGGGATTATTAACAATCTTGCAAAGCGGCACTGTTCAGCATCAATAAAATCTGATTGTTGATTTTAGAAAGCATTTTGCCAACAGCCCCGTTGGAATTTATCACCGCACACTTCACCAGTTCCGGAAAGACTTCAACTGCGGAATCTGCTACAACTATGGGAAAGTGTAAATTTAACAAGTGTTGTCTTGAACATCCAGAATTCAGTTGGTTAAAAGCCGTAAAATAATGAATTTGAAGCCGTAAAATAATGAATATGCTCTGCCAGAGAACCCTCAACTTCAGCACACTTGATGTGAAAGAGCTGGTGCTGCGCACAAAATCAGAAAAACACCAGTTAGCTTCTAAAAGTCTCCAGCGAAGTCAAACTATTACACACTTTTGTACGCGTTTGTCACCAGTTCCCGGTCCAAGTTGTCCAGTTCTGCTCGACTCGAACACTGCGACGCCTCTGCCATCTTACAGTCAAGCAACATTCAAACCATCTTCGGCTCAACTCCGACGATGAAAGCAGAGGTGCTTTGGATTTTGAACACCAATGGAAAGCCCATAGCGTTTAATGCGGGGGTAGGACTTGGCTTCAGGTCTCTAGGATGTTCCTATCCAGAGTTATTCCATCCCACCAAGGCATCCAACGGTCTTACAAACCCCTATACCTAACCCTGCCACCTAACCCTGACCTGGACATGTTTACTGACCTCAACCAGGTGGGGACTGACCTGAACCCAACAAAAAACCTCGTGCTTAAAACCTTCCGTCTCACACACTGGCAAATTTCTGGAAAAAGTCACAAAAAGTGCACCAAATGGCCTAAAACGTGCTCCTAAATGCTTCCTGGAAGGTACCATTTGCCATCTGACACTTGGTGAAATTTCAGAAAATCAGCGAAATTTTTACTCGTTCAAATTCAACAAGTCACACATCTATCCACGCTGAATCCAACGCACCTACTCCCATCTTCCTACGACCTTCCTATCAAAAGTTATTAGACAACGTTTGTCAGCAGAAATCAGCACCTTGTCAAGTTCATATCTCCGGAACCGCTGGTCCGAGACCAACAAAACCCGACGCCACTCACCTCTCTAGCACCTTCCTGGACAGAGTTATGGACCATCACACCACGTAACGCCTACTTCCACACGTCGGAAAAATTCGGGAGTGGTACCGTTCCGACTCAGAAAAAAAGTTGCTCTAATATCAAACATTGACAGGCTTGTTTCAGCTCAAAACGCCTTGGGATGAGGCAATCCAATTTGCAAAAAGCTAACTTAAAAGTGGATATACATAGACTCCAAATGGCCTGAAATGTGCTCCTTAACATGTCCTGGAGGAAGGATTTTGGCACTGACACTTTTTCACCAAATCCTTCGCCCATTCATTTCTTATGGGAAAACTTCAAACGATCATAACTCGGGAACCAAAGGTGCTACAGACTCGGGAGTGGGTGGCGTGTGGTAATTTGGGGGTGCTGAACACGCCAGACTCGGGACCAAGACTGGCGTGTTCAGCGCCCCCAAATTACCACACGCCACTACGACCTTCCGTTCCCGAGATACGAAACTTTCAATGTTCAAAATGGGCGTAACTTTTGAACGGAAGGTCTCACCCACTTCAAACTTGCACCAATGGAAAGCCCATAGCGTTTAATGGGGGGGTAGGACTTGGCTTCAGGTCTCTAGGATGTTCCTATCCAGAGTTATTCCATCCCACCAAGGCGTCCAACGGTCTTACAAACCCCTATACCCTAACCCAACCAATTCGAAGCATAGCTCTAAACCCAACCCCTTAAAATCTAGTCCTAATTTGATTCCCAAACCCAATCTTGACCCCAAACCCTGACTTTGACCCGCAAATTGACCCAAGTAGGGTCCAGTGAGCCAAGTAGGCTGCTACAGGTTCCGTATATTGCCCAAAAGAGGCTAAAGACATATACGAGGTACGTAGACAGCCGGTTAAAGGTAAAGGATGGAGGATGAGAAAGGGGAAAGGAAACTTTTTGTTTTTAGCTTTAATATTTCTGTTAATATTTATTTAGTTGGTTTCTTCCGTTCAGGTAAGCTTTCCTTGAGTAGTCTTTGTTATATAAAGTATAATTTTATTTTTGTTTAGGTTTATTTACCTTATTTATATCTATTTATTTGTTTTTAGTAGCCTTTGTTGTATAAAGTATAAATGTGTTTTTCTTGTTAGGTTTATTTACTTTAGAGTAGCCTTTGTTATATCAAGTATGAATTTATTTTTTTTCCTTTTCTATTTTTGTATATTTACATTTTATGTTTTTCTATTTTTGTATGTATTTACGTTTATTTGTTTGGCATGTTATTGTTGATTAATCATTTTTCTTATGTGTCCCTGCAGCTGGTGACGTTTCGACTCCTGATTGAATCTTCTTCAGGCCCAGGGACACTTGGTACATATGCATAGCTGTGCGTCATGTGAGGAGATGTTGCCTCTTCGACTGCTCATGCCAAACTGATACGGTGTTCTCTGTTTCCCTTTTATACTCTCCCTTTCCCATATGTAGCTTTCCTGCTTGAATTTGTCAATGTCTCACTGAACTTATTTTAACTGTGTTTTAATCATTGTGAATGTCAATAAATGTGTGTTTTTTTTCAAGTTTCTGAAGCACCTTCCACTCCAACCCTCAGACACAGTCTTAAAAGGGTATACTGGACATCAAGTGCCTATGAAAAGGATGACGGAGGTGACTGTTCAATGCAATGACCAAACGGCTAAGCTGCATGTGTATGTTACTCAGAAGAACTGTCCTGCTATAATGGGATGTGAGTGGCTCAAGATAATCAGATTCAACTGGCAAGAAGTGAGGAAGCTGTCGCACAGTTCCACTCAGCTGCAGGCTATACTGGAAAAGCACAAAGAGGTTTTTCGTGAGGAACTGGGCAGCATGAAAAAAATTACAGTGAAGCTGCATGTCAAACCTGACAGCAAACCAGTGTTTATGAAGGCTAGACCTGTACCATACGCCATTCGGCCTAAGGTGGAGCCTGACCTAGACGCGCTGGTCATGAATGGTGTTCTGGAGCCTGTGACAACCAGTGAGTGGGCCACGCCCATCGTCCCAGTCCCCAAAAAGGACGGAGAATCCAGATCTAACAGCAGAGCAGTATCCTCTTCCTTTGATTGATGACTTATTTGCTGGCCTGAGCGGGGGACAAAAGTTCAGTAAAATAGATCTCAACCAGGCTTACTTACAAATGCATGTGGAAGAGCAGTCGCGTGAAATGCTGATGGTCAACACACATAAGGGACTTTTTAGATACTGCAGATTGCCCTTTGGCATCACATCAGCCCCAGCATTGTTTCAGCGAGCTATTGATCAAATCCTGAGTGGATTACCTGGAGTGCAGTGTTACCTGGATGATATCCTGTGTACAGGAGCAGATGATGAAGAGCATCTGCGCAACTTGGATGCAACTCTTCAGAGACTGAAGGAATACGGATTGAGAGTCCGTAAAGACAAATGTGACTTCTTCCAGTCATCTGTTGAATATTTACGTCATGTGATCGACGCTAACGGACTACATACTGCACCTTCAAAAATCACAGCGATTGTGGATGCACCCCCACCACAAAATGTCAGCCAGCTAAAGTCTTTTTTAGGACTGTTGAACTACTATGGACGGTTCATACCCAACTTGGCATCACTTCTGAAACCACTGCATAACCTGCTATGCAAAGAGGAAGCATGGAAGTGGACAGCAAGCTGTCAGGAGGCTTTTCAAAAGGCAAAGGATTCACTGACTGCATCAGAGGTGCTAACCCACTTCAATCCTTCGTTTCCAATTCAGCTTGCCTGTGATGCTTCTCCTTATGGGGTGGGGGCAGTGATTTCCCACGTACTGCCAAACGGCGAGGAAAAGCCAATTGCTTTCGCATCAAGAACATTAAACAAGGCTGAGACCAATTATGCTCAGCTAGAACGAGAGGCTCTGAGCATTGTATTTGGTGTTAGAAAATTTCACCAGTACTTGTATGGTCGGAAGTTTACACTTTTAACTGACCACCGACCTCTCACAACCATTCTTGGACCTTATACTGGGATTCCATCTCTTGCTGCATCTCGCCTTCAGAGGTGGGCGTTGATTTTGTCAGGACATTCGTATGACATAAAGTATCGCAAGTCAGAGTCTCATTGCAACGCAGATGGATTATCCAGGTTACCACTTCCTGTTAAGAAACCTGACTCGGACACTGTTGAGATCCTCTACTTCAGGGAGGTAGAGAAAGCATCTGTTTCAGCTGTGCAGGTGAAAAAGGCGACCAGAAATGACGCTGTGTTGTCAGCAGTGATGGACTTGATCGTTAAGGGTCTTCCTGCAGATGAGGATGCAAACTTGAAGCCCTTCCTTGGAAGGCGGGCGGAGCTTTCTGTTCAGTCGGGATGTTTGCTGTGGGGGAGGAGAGTTATTATTCCCCTGTCACTTCAAACAAAAGTGTTACAGCAACTTCATGCAGGACACAGTGGAATAGTGAGAATGAAGGAAATAGCAAGAAGCTATTTTTGGTGGCCAAATATGGACAAACAGATTGAAGAGATAGCTAAAAGCTGTTCATTGTGTCACAAGGTCCGAAACAACCTGCCACTAGCTCCTCTCCATCCCTGGGAGTACTCACAGGAGCCATGGCATCGTGTGCATATTGACTTTGCAGGTCCATATGAGGACAGAATGTTTCTTGTTGCTGTTGATGCGCACAGCAAATGGCCTGAAGTGACTATCATGAAATCAACCACCACAGAGAAGACCATAGAAGCACTAGGAGAAATGTTCAGTAGGTTTGGATCTCCTAAACAGCTAGTCTCTGATATGGACCTCAGCTGGTTTCACAGGAAATGGAGGCTTTTCCGCAGGCTAATGGAGTGCAGCACATTACATCAGCTCCATACCATCCGGCAACAAATGGCCTTGCAGAAAGGTTTGTTCAGACAATGAAACACGCACTGAAAACATCACAAGGTCAAGGAACGCTGCATCAGAGACTGCACAAATTTCTGCTTAACTACCGTAACAGTCCACATGCAACCACAAAGACATCTCCAGCCAACATGATGTTTAAGAGAGATCTGCGCACTACCTTTGATCTTTTGAAACCCTCAACCGTGAAGGACACTGTGCAAAAACAACAAGAGAAACAAATTATGTACAGGGTTCAACAGGTCAAGGACAGAGTTTTCAGCTCTGGGGAGTCTGTGCTGGCCAGGAACTACCGAGGCGAACCTAAGTGGGTTCCTGCAACTGTTATCGCACAAACTGGACCAGTTTCATATACAGTACAAGCTGCTGATAGTGTTTGGAGAAGGCATGTGGATCAACTCCTACAGACCGCACCACTGTCCGTAGAACGGTCTTTTGAAGATCCTAAGGATGCACCCATCAACCCATCAGTTCATCCACCAGTGCAAGTAAAGAACTCCACCACATCAGGGACAATGGTTCCAGCTGTAGACCTGACTGGAAAAGAGACAGAGACATCTTCTGTTGCATCAGTGCCAGAAGCAGACGCTCCACCAGAGAACACAGAGACTGATGTTTCCCCAGACCGCCGATACCCCGATAGAGAGCGGCGGCCTCCTGTTCGTCTGAGTTATTAGATAGTACCTGACCCAAGTTAACGGGGCAGAATAATCCCCATGGGTCATGGGGGGGGGGG
>CAEMYA010000582.1:133229-145141 GCA_903131615.1 Diplodus sargus | reverse complement strand
TATATATATATATATATATATAATATTTGTCAGGGACTGTATATATATATTAAAGTGACACTTTAATATAATATATACATATATATTAAAGTGAAACTCTCGCCAAAAAACTACCTAGGCTTTATTTGTGAATGTAGGCTATATGAGTCAAACCTCTTTTAAGATTTTCCATAGTTTCATTTTCGGGCAAGCTAATTTTCAATGGAGTGCTGGGGCACTTTAACGCTAGCATCAAAATCACTATTTTTAAAACACTAAGAAGGCTCGACACAACATGACTTTGCTCGTAGTATCACCAGGGTCTCTACACATGAACACGAGCATTGAGAACACTGTTTGTGTACACAGAGTTTACTAAAAAGACGTTTACTAAACAGCTCACGTTAGCAGCTGTATCTCGGTGCGCGGCCATCATGGCAGACAAAAAGTGTCGAACCCCGAGTGTGACCTAAGAGGAAGGAGAGTAATGGTGGACCGCTCCTCAAGCCTTCCTGTTAGGTCGCACTCAGGGATACAGCTGCTAATGTGAGCTGCTAACTTCACTATGACCCTGATCTTTTCATTTCTTCCACCATGTCCTTCCCCTCTACTACAAATTTCCTGCACTTAACAAGCACATGGCCTACGGTTTCTGTTAGCTGACAGTGATCACAGAAACCAGATGCTTCCCTATAATGTGAAGTGTACTATTCAGATTACTGTGTCCTTTTCTTAAACTCGTCATTTGTTTTCTCCCCTACTTGACACTAAACCAACTCTGTTTTGAATGGAATATAAATGTCTTCCTCTCATCTTCAGATCCAGTACTGCTGCCACTCTTCATTGATTTTCCTTAGCACAATGCCCTTTCCACACCTTGTTTGGCTGACCTGTCCACTTTTTCATTACCTATAATTCCAGAACCCAGATGAATATGACCTCAGTGCCTTGCCTCCTGATTCTTGTATGTATTGACATTATTTCCTAAAGTAAATCCTGGCAATCACCTGATATACCTGACCTGAGACTGGATCACTACAAACTAGGACCTTTTCAGATGTTTTTTTTCCCAACCCATTCTAGAGCAATAAATATGGCGTACAGCTCAATAGTATATACACTTACATCATTTGATAACTGGGACCTACAACTTCAGAACCATTTTTTTTGGATTCTTTGATCCATCTGTGAAGACCTACACATAAACTTTGTACTTGACTTCCTTTTTCATGCACTCCGCCTGAGACTACATTTTTGTGTTCTTTCCCTTTCCCCACCTGGCCTGCAACATTGTTTTATTGACTTATCAGATGTATCCATTAGTTTAAAATTAGTTGTTTTCGACGGAGACACAATGGCATTTCTCCTGCTTCAACTGGAAGAGCAACCACCACAATGTTCTCACTGCCCTCGGGGACACCGGGGAAACACCTTGAAAACAATCATCATCACGTGTACCGTCACCCCTGTTTAGGAGCCGCAGCACTGGCTTTCTGTGTGAATGACACAGCGTCATGGCAGACAAAAAGTGTCAATCCCCGAGTGCGACCTTATCGGAAGGAGAGTAATGGTGGACCGCTCCTCAAGCCTTCCTGTTAGGTTGCACTCGGGGATCGACACTTTTTGTCTGCCATGACAGCGGCGCGCCGAAGATGAAGCTGCTAACGTGAGCTGTTCAAAAACCTTCTTTTTTAGTAAACTCTGTGTACACAAACAATGTTCTCAATGCTCGTGTGCATGTGTAGAGACCCTGGTGATACTACCAGCAATTTTCATGTTGTGTCGAGCCTTCTTCGTGTTTTAAAAAAAACTATTTTGATGCTAGAGTAAGAGTGCCCCAGCACTCCACTGAAAATAACCTTGCCCGAATACGAAACTACGGTAAATCGTAGAAGTGCCTCTTCCGTCCTTATTATGCTTTTACACGAAGGTTCGACTCATATACATTCACAAATAAAGCCTAGGTAGTTTTTGGCGAGAGTTTCACTGAGCGAAGCACCGAGGCAGCCGTCAGTGGCGCCATCTTGGATCTGTCTATAATAGATTGTATGTTGATATTTTTTCTGCTGCACAAATGAAATTTTGGCATTAGAATTCAAACTAAGTAACTAAGAAAAGTAGACTGGGGGCAACAGGGGCCAGTGCCCCCATAACTCTGAGTACGGACCCCCCTGTGGCCCCCCTGACAGGGAGTCTGCAACAATAGTACAATGACAGATTTCTTGCAATGATATTGTGCTGAAGGGAAAGGTGGAAATAAAGTGTCTCAGCAGTTTACTACCCAATCAAAATTGTTGAAATTGTAAACACTGTTTTGTCTGAATGAGGGATTTGTCTTTTTTCCGGGTTGTATGTGCCCCAGAGCCGGCCCTGGGCATAGGCAGTATAGGCAAATGCTAGGGGCGCTGTCATCTGTGGGGGGCCCCGAAAACGGGGGGAGAAAAAAAAAAAAGTAAAAATATATATATACTTTTTACCAGTGCCATTACTACTATCCATCCATCCGTTATCTTCCGCTTTTCTGGGGCCGGGTCGCGGGGGCAGCTGCCTGAGCACGGACGCCCAGACTTCCCTCTCCCCCGACACTTCCTCCAGCTCTTCCGGGAAGATCCCAAGGCGTTCCCAGGCCAGCTGGACCTCACCTATGGTCATGAACTTTGGGTCATGACCGAAAGAATAAGATCCCGGATACAAGCGGCCGAAATGAGTTTCCTCCACAGGGTGGCGGGGCACTCCGTTAGAGATAGGGTGAGGAGCTCTGTCACCCGGAGGGAGGAGCTCGGAGTAGAGCCGCTGCTCCTCCACATCGAGAGGAGCCAGCTGAGGTGGCTCGGGCATCTGTTTCGGATGCCCCCGGGACGCCTCCCTCGGGAGGTGTTCCTGGCATGTCCCGCCGGGAGGAGACCCCTCTGTGGAAGGCATGTCAGTGGGATTGAGGAGATCCTCGAAGTATTCCTTCCACCGCCAGACAATGTCCCCAGTCGAGAGCAACAGCTCCCCGCCTCCACTGTAAACAGTGTTGGTGGAGGACTGCTTCCCCCTCCTGAGGCGCTGGATGGTTTGCCAGAATTTCTTCGAGGCCGACCGGTAGTCCTCTTCCATGGCCTCCCCGAACTTTTCCCAGACCCGAGTTTTTGCTTCTGCGACTGCCCGTGCTGCCGCATGCTTGGCCTGCAGGTACCCGTCAGCTGCCTCAGGAGTCCCCTGGGCCAACCAGGCTCGATAGAACTCCTTCTTCAGCTTGACAGCATCCCTTACTTCCGGAGTCCACCACTGGGTTCGGGGATTGCCGCCACGACAGGCACCGGAGACCTTACGGCCACAGCTCCGGACAGCCGCATCAACAATGGAAGTGGAGAACACTGCACTGCTGTTCGGCCCATAAGCCGAGACGACAGTGAGAGACCTATCCCCGACCCCAAGGCGCAGGGAAGCGACCCTCTCGTTCACTGGGGTAAACTCCAACACATGGAGGCTGAGCTGAGGAGCTATAAGCAAGCCCACACCAGCCCGCCGCCTCTCACCGCGGGCAACTCCAGAGTAGAAGAGAGTCCAGCCTCTCTCAAGGAGTTGGGTTCCAGAGCCCAGACTGTGCGTGGAGGTGAGCCCGACTATTTCTAGCCGGTACCGCTCAACCTCCCGCACCAGCTCAGGCTGTTCCCCCCCCCAGCGAGGTGACATTCCATGTCCCCATGGCTAGAGTCACCATCCAGGGATTGGGTCGCCGGGGTCCCCACCCACGACTGCCACCCAAATCACACCGCACCGGCCCTTTCTGAACCCTCCTGCGAGTGGTGAGCTCACTGGAGGGCGGGCCCATGTCGCTCATTCGGGCTGGGCCTGCGAGCCCCAACCTCAGGCCTGGCTCCAGGGTGGGGCCCCGGTGACGCCAATCCGGGCGACATGAACTTCCTTGGTCTTTTTTCATTCATTAGGGGCTTCTGAACCGATCTTAGTCTGACCTGTCACCTAGGACCTGTTTGCCTTGGGAGACCCTACCAGGGGCATTAAGCCCCGGACAACATAGCTCTTAGGATCATTCAGGTCCTCAAACGGAGAGGCCTTAAATTTCTTCTGGGTTCCTGGCTCGTTGCACTGTACCTGTCCTCTGTGAGGGGGGCGGGTCGAGAGGCCATCTGCCTGAAACTGACCGGACAGAGACCCCAAGACCAGGAGAGAGATTTACTGTACTTATACTATAGCGGAATTACAAGGTCCGAAAGACTGAAACCATCCGGCGCCCAGTGAAGGAAAAGAATGAAAGAAGAGGAAGACATGTCTTGTATCTGTATCTTCTTCATGTACATGAAGAAGATACAGGTACAGTAACGTCAATGTGATGAAGTGAAAGGAATTTAATAGTTTAATGATCGTAGTTCGTTGTTGGAGCAGAGTGTTAGCTTGCTAGCTTACTTCGGACGATAGCAGCATTGTTTATTAATCAATGAATAGCTGAGTCGACGTGTGTTAATGTTACTCTGCCTTAAATTCATCAGGGACGTTTGGAAAGTTAACGTTAGGCCTGTTCAGGTGTTATTTTACAGGTGTCTTTCCTGCTTGTAGCCTATGTCAGTTAAAATGCTATTAGTTTTCCACCCCCTTGTAATAGTGTAGTTGTAAGCCTTTGGTTTATTGTGTCACAGTTTATGTTTGTTAAAGTTTACATCAGTGTTATAAGTGCAGTTAAAGTCATCATTCACATCATTCATGGGTGAAATATATATATACACAATGCAGTGCCACTCTGGTAAGCCTGGTTTATGCTTCTGCGTCGCGGCGACGGCGTAGCTACGTTGTCGACCCTACGCCGTCATTGAGCATTCGAAGTTCTGCGTCGAGGGAACGCGCTGTCTGTCAGTGGTCTGTCCCACCACTGAACCAGTCGATCCTGAGAACGGGTGAATTTGCCACACTGGTTCGCCCACTGAGGAAAGGTGGTCATATTTTCTGACCTCCTCGATAATTCACAGTCCTTGCCGTTTGCGTCTCGACGTGTCGCGTAGTCAGGATTTTTTGGAGGCGCACGTCAGGCTACGGCGGAGGGTCTGCGTAGGGGTCTGCGTCGACGACGTAGCTACGCCGTCGACGCAGAAGCATAAATCAGGCTGTAGACTGAATTGTATCGCAATGAAAATAAAGTTTAATGAATCTCATCACATTTTCATTATTAGCCTATATTAGTCTTATGTGTAGCACACATCAAGCATCTGTTTTTTTAATTAAAATGTAACATCCAGTGGTCACATATTCTTCTCTTCTCTCTTCAGATGCACTTTTAACATATTTCACCACCAGCCCAGTGACACAGCATCAGGTGCTCCTGTCCCTCTACCTCAACACAGCAGAGTGACACAGCATCAGGACCAAAGGCACCAATAGACCTGCTGACTGGACATCTCTTCTAACTGACAAAGTGTGATGAGAGTTAGTTCACAGAGGACCATTGCAAATAAAAAGTAGTTACACATTTCCCAAAAACAAAGATGGGAGAGTGTCAACATGACTTTTGTAACAGAGAAATGATAGCTTGCACTGCTTCTGCTACTGAACGTGTTCTCCAAAAGAATACAGACTTAATAAGGAAGGACTAAAGGACTGGAACAATGCAAGCCACGTGCTGAAGGTTCCTGAGGATAGCCAGGAGCACAATACCCACATGGCAACATGGAAGGAGTTGGAGGTCGTTTTGCAAAGCAGCTGACAGTAGATAAGTGAGAGATGGCACTCTGAGGCTGAGAGATGATATGTTTGCACAATGCCTTATTTATATTGTATTTTATCACTTGGTGTGATATTTTTGACTTAAAAGAAATAAAATCTTGAATACATATATGCAGTTTCTGTGTGAGTGTATGAAAAAATTGATTGTGATATTGACTGCGATGCAAGGGGGCGCCGGCTAAGATCTTGCCTAGGGCACCAAATTACTCAGGGCCGGCACTGATGTGCCCCCTAAAGCCAGCCCCAACCTGGCCCCCCTATTAAAAGTGGTCTAGAACCACCACTCGGGTTTATGCAACATTACAGTGTCTTCCTGCATTCTTCACAGCAGGGTTCATCCGTCTGTGAACAGTCCAAAGCAAACCCAAAAGACAGCAGCCACTCTAGCCACAGTCTGTTCACCCTGCTGCCTAATGGCAAAAGGTACAGATACATCCATTACATATCCACAGATATCCACTGCCATACCTCCAGACTATGGAGCAGCTTCATTCCTCATGGCTGTAAGACTCCTCAATTCATCATCTGCACTGTATTTTATAAAAGCAGATTTTTTTATTCACTATGTGATGAAGATGCAGCGTTATTGTGTTGGGCTGGGTATGTGAACGGATCTCTTCAGAGATTGACCACAAATATTTCCCCTGGATCATCTAAACTTCAGCGTTTCATTAACTTACTGTCATTCAGCATTTGGTCAGTGTTTGTTCTTCCTCTTTGTCTTGACCCCCCTCCTCCCTACTCCTTACTACTCCTCACCATATCTCTTAAGGGCTAACACGCTTTGTGAAATTGTATCTTCGCATCTTGTCTTAACTTTAAGGAACAAATCATTCCTAAAAATGTTGTATTTCTTCACTAGGAGCAGCTGACAGTACTGGGATCTATGACTGGGACGCTTTATGAGTACGGCCGCAGATCCATATTCGCGCTGTGTATTCTGGGAAAACACAGTAGTTTCAAGATGGCGGCGAGCAGGAGGCTGGCCAAGGTAAATCTCCTGATTCCGTTATCTTCTTTTAATTTGTAATGTGTGCACTTGTTAAGTTACATTGGCGCATAGTGGGCTCAATTGTCCTTCGCGTTAATGCTTTAAGATTACACTGTTGTGTGAAGATAATATATCGTCTGTTTTTAGCTGTAAACTTAATAAAAGAGAGAGGTCACTGCTGGCCACCTAACCTAGTCGACCAAATATTACCGTTAGGCAGCAAAGCACCGGTAACTTAGGCCAGATAATTGAAAGTCAGCCTTCCGAAGGGGACCAATAAACTGATCGTTTGTCTGTTAACATTGGTTTTCATGCAGCTTTGGGTCATATTGCCGAGGGAGCGAGTTTATCATGTGGCCAACATAAGACCGTAAGCGATTTTCCACGGCTAAAGGCGTTTGCTATGTCGCTAGCCAACTCGCGAGCAGACCGTAGCTGCGTTTCTGCTAGCTGGCTAGCTCGCTTGCTAGTTTGCTATCCAGCGAGCGGAGAAGCAGCCCTCATGTGGAGCTAAATCCCATATTGTAGAGCCCTCAGCGTTTACTTTCCGTTTCTGTGGGGACTGGTCCACCCGATGTTGAAAACAGAACTAACGGTATCAATAGAGCCGGTGGATGCAAAGGAAGTCGTTTCCTTAATCGAATAGCTAATATTACTTTGATAGAAATAAAACGTCCGTTCAAACGAAAACCATGTGAGCCTGGCACATGCTTCATTTACATTTGGAAATTCATGTTGGACAATTTTTATGTTTATTTAACTACAGCACTGATGTGGACAATTAACCCCACTGACTACTAGCTAGCATTAATATCCGTTTGCACGTAGCTTGCTTTCACGAGCGATTCATATTCAGACAAATCTAGAGATATTTAAAAAAAAATTAACCTTTTGAGTTTTTGTCGATTCAGTGTGTGTCTTGGATTCGCTCACTGATTTCTGACGCTGAAAGTGTGTCGTTGTTGCCATGGGCCATATTTAGCCTGGACATCATCATCAAATATTATTATCCACGAGGCTACGTGTTTGTGGTTGTTACCGTTTTGTATTTCCTTCTGTTTCAACTGTTTTATGTTTTCAGTTAAAATGTTTAATGTGAATCAGCTAACATGTAAATGGGGAATTGCATTCTTATGTCGAATATGCAGGTAGTTTTTATACTTCAAATGTAGTAGTGTAAGACTTTTTGTACAGCAGCGCTCATAATTTAGTCCGAATGTATTGCATGGCCTCCGCTATCGGTGTTGTCATTGAGTCTTGTTGGTTATACATTGCAATTTTTTAAATGAAAATCTTCGGTTTTCTGCAGTGCTAGTGGACTCAAGAGGGTGAACAGAGACGATTTTGTTTTTGTTGTAAAGAAGAAATATAAAGTCACTTTAAGGCAAACTTCTTCCCAGCATTCGCCAGAGTCTCCTACAGTACAAATGCTCATAGTATTATCAAGTGAAATGCCCACTGACTTATTTTATAGTAATGCCTTTTATTCCTATGCCTATTTTCTTTGACTAATAAAGACACCGTAGTGTATAAATAGTAAAATGTGCAGCGACAGTTATCCCACATTTCTTACCTGGTTATGAAATAAAGTTTAATACTGATGCCTCTACATCACCAACATAAGCGAACAACACCATAATAGGAAGATTGCTTACTTCTATATAGTTACTATTGTTGTGCCTAATGCCTGCTACAAGTTTGTGAAAATTGAAATTAAAACCATTTTTATTGTGGTTTGCTGAGTATCAAACAAAGTTTTAATATAAACACATTTTCTTTGACAGTTACATAGCCTCAAACAAGGATATATATATTTTTTCATCCATGACTCCAGATAACGATAGTTAAGTTGTATTTTGCAACCATTTTCGGAGACAGTGCATCTTGCAAGTATATCATGTGTGAAACATCTGGAGCAGTATTTCTGCCTGTAACATTTGCTGTGGCTGCCACAATCAATACAACAGAGAAAAACAAATGACAGAAACAGACAAAATGTTCTATCAATCACTGGCTTTACTTCCTCAATATGTACGCTTATTATTACACGCCTTTGTTGCTTTACCCACACAACCCATTCTGCCCCCCTCTCTGCATGGAGAGAAGGCGGTAGTGAGACGGTCCCTGGTTGCAGGTAATAGATGACCCAAGACCAGATTATCATAAACCCCATTCACACTGCCCTTTTAGTGAGGGAATCATGCGCTGATTCTCCGCATCGCTATCTGTGTGAAAGTTACAAATGCAGAGAGAGGGGACAGTTTAACTGCGGAGATGGTATCAGAGCCGCATTAGAGGCAAGAAGGCGTCTGTGTGAATAGGAAAGCCGGAGGCGCGGATCAGCGCTCTGTCGAGCTGAAGGTTCACAGTCTGACAACTAAAAGGCTCCTTCACTCATCACATCAGAGAAATTTGGTAACTGGTAATGTCTTCGTCAACTTATATGAGGATAAAAATACCAGAATTACACATGGAAAAATCACTTTCATCCTATCTGTTACTGATGCTTCATCACATTTCTGACCCAAAAAAAGGCGTCTGTCCCCGGCAGCAGAACAAGGCAGCATCTGCAGTTGAATTGCATAGATGATGTGATATGATTCAGAGCAAAACCGTACATTATTGTGTTGTTGTAGTTACTCTCTCTAGAAACTAGTATTGAATAGAATACACTTTATTGTCCCCTAGGAGAACTTTGTCATGGACTCGAAGTGCGTAGTGCGTAGCTGCCTTAATAGACAAAAAAACACACATAAAAATACATAACAACTAAATACGTACACGTAGACTACATACACTTTTCCAATAAAAGATTAAAACAAATAGAAAAAAAAAACAGAACACCAAGTTATTGCAGACTTACCAGGCCTCAGCGTACATATCCATTAAAAAATTTGATGGAAGTGGGTACGAAAGAGTATTTATAACGGTTCAATTTGCATTTGGGGGGTCTTCTGCCAGAAACCAAGAGCTTGTATTCCGTTTGAAGGATGTGGGACGGGTCTGACAATACCCTCGGCGCCTGCGTACAGACTGCTCATAGATGGACTGAAGGGAGAGCTTGTCAGTCCTCCCCATCACCTTCATAGCAGTCTATACTAGGCGCTGCAATTTAGATTTTGACTGTGTGGAGAGTAGTGCTGTGCGATATGGACAAAATTTTATATCCTGATATAGCTAAATTTATATCCCAATAACGATATATATCCTGGCGTGTCTTTAAGTGGTAGAAAAGA
The DNA here is from genome assembly GCA_903131615.1 of Diplodus sargus. NCBI lineage: Eukaryota > Metazoa > Chordata > Actinopteri > Spariformes > Sparidae > Diplodus > Diplodus sargus. The sequence continues at coordinate 135,214 of CAEMYA010000582.1, read as the reverse complement.
TTAGACGTGTTCGAGTCGCTAGTAACAACTTGTTGGCGGCATGTTTTGCAGATTACCGTTGTGTGGTCGGTGTCTGACTTTTCAAACCAAAGCCAAATGATGGAATTCCGGTCCCCCTTTTTCGGCACAAATCTTTTTGGGGTTCTGCTTCTGTATCCGCGTCTGATGTAACATTACTAGTAATGTTATTTTCGTCTTTCATTGCGCTCTCCTCCGTCTCCGCCATGCTGTTTTGCCTCTGTTTACTCATGAGCGGCCGGTGCTGTGGCGTAAAAATGCTACCACAAAGCAGTAGCGTTGCTGCAGTTACATTTGCCTTCATACAATAAACTTGTTTTGAACTCAAAAATTTTATATCCAACGGTCATTCCGACGTTGAGTTGTGCTTTACACGACGTATTAAATCACAACCGTAGTGTACGTTAACGTTGGTGTAGCAACAGTGCTAATCAAGGCTACTTACCTACCTGCTTTCATCAAAGTGTTCAAATCTGTTTTTAGTTTCACTGTAGTGCGTCGCTATGGCTGTGTCAGTGAAGTAACGCCGAGATGGTATTTTGTATCTTGGCTATAGAGTGAACACCATCGTCAGAAAACCCACGTTCTCAACAACTGAATACGGTCTTAAATCCAATGCAATAAAACTTGCAATAGATTGGTAATCCGCTTCGCTCTCTCAGAGTTCAGTTGAAGCTGTGCCACTGCCTGCTCGATCGTTCTCTGGTTGGCATTAGGGCTGCAACTAACGATTATTTTGGTTGTCGACTAATCTATCGATTATTTCTTTGATTAGTCGATTAGTCACGATTATTTTGGTAGCATCTGTTTCGACTTTAGTTTCACTTCATTCTCAGAGCAAATAAAAAAATTAAATTAAATGAATACATTTTTAAATTGTAATTTCAATAAAATATACATTAACAAAATACATTAAAGTGCAAGTTGTGAAAACAAAAACATAATGTACAAATAACTAAAAATAGCAGCAGTTAACAGTAGGCCTGGGCGATAAACCGAAAATGTACCGATACTGAAATTTACGACGATAACCGACGTCATTTTGGCCATGACGGTATATTCGGTGTCATAGGCTAACATCCACTAGGAATGGGGGGACACGTTAGGTCCACTTGATTAATCTACCCGGCGTAGTGCTTATTTTACATTAACTTGATGGCAAACTCCGCCCCCCGATGCAACACCAGCTATGCCAGGTTAGTAATCAAGTGAACCCACTCTCGCTGTGAGTAGCGGACAGTTTGGGTAATGATGCTGCGTTCAAAGGCTGCAACAGGTCACTGTCTTCGGCCGGGCGTCCATTGATCAAACAATTGTTTTATTTTTTAATAACTCAAAGTAATGACTGTATTTCCAGCTAGAAAACGCGCATCTCTCTCCTCCCTCCATTGTTGTTTGCATTTGTGTCTCTGCGTGGTCTGACACGTGAGTGAGCTCATGCTGAGAAACGTGACTTCTCGCGTACGTGACGTCACTCCCCGAGACGCAAGAAAGCAAAAATATATATTTTTACTAAGGAAAATGACATAGTAACGCGTTACCGGCATCACTGATTGTGTAGTTTAAGTGCAACATGGAGCATGAAGATGTAAAGCAAAAAATAGAAACTGTAGAATTAACTTTGAGCAAGTTTGGAGGAAATTCGGAGCTCTGGACCCATTTTAAACAAGTCGTGGGCCGTAATAATAACATGTGGCGGCTTTGTCGAGTGCATTAAGTGCGGCACTGGTTGCATTATTCATTAAGATTTCTGTGGTTCAAACAACTCGCAATTGTAGTCGAGAAATGTCAGTTATAACAGCCCACGTATTAAACAGTTGACGGGTTTAAATCGGTCTCGAGCTCATAATTACATTCAATGTGTCGGGCCGGGCTCGGACACAACGTGCACGGGCTCGGGTCGGGCTTGATTCTAAGCTCTACTCGGGTCCAGCCGCGACTTTACTGAGGTTCACCCAGTGTGAGCA
>CAEMYA010000582.1:119680-133059 GCA_903131615.1 Diplodus sargus | reverse complement strand
CGCATTATTTGGTATTATTGTTTAATAATGCAACATTGTTTTTTATTAGATTACTCGATTAATCGATGGGATAATCGGTAGAATACTCGATTCTAAAAATATTCGATAGCTGCAGCCCTACAGCTATGTTTATTGTACTTTAGTGCTTCCTCTATTTTATATGAATATTAATATGCACAAATCTTGATTTTTCTCAATAGCTTTCATGTCATATGACCCACTGACTTCTGAAACAGATTGTGTCTATCTAAAAATATATAATGATAAAGAAAATAATGTTAAAAAAAAAGTAGCATTGTCAACTTCTCCACTATTTTGTCTCATGTCTTAGATTCTGATTCTGAAGTCCTCAAAACGTTTATTTATTGACATCCAACTTCTTCCACCACCTGCTGTACAACTACAAGATTCAAGAAATAAAAAAAGCGAGAAGCTTAGAAATTGTTTATAAGGGACTGTATATTTTATACTTTTAAACTTGTTCAGTTGTTGTCATTTCAAGTAATCCGTGCTTTTCAGATGTTCTTAACTACTAAATAAATAGTCCTTTAAAGTGGCATTTCTGTAAATACGCAGAATTTTTGTTCCTTTTTTTAGGTGGGGGGGGGTTACTTATCGTTCATTTATCGTTATCGAGGCGAGTTGCTCAATATATCGTGATATTGAACTGAGGCGCTATCGCCCAGCCCTAGTTAACAGTAATAAAATACATTTATAAAGTCCATTCTTTTTTAAATATTGCTGCCAAGTCCAACATTTCAAATAAAGTTTGTAAATGTAAAACAAAAAAGAATTTCCAGCACAAATTACTGTATAAGTCACATATTCTTCAAATTGCAGTGCAGAAATGCAACAACTAAAAATAGCAGCAGTTAACAGTAATACAATACATTTATAAAGTCCATTCTTTTTGAAATATTGCTGCCAAGTCCAACATTTCAAATAAAACTTGTAAATGTTAAACAAAAAAGAATTTCCAGCACAAATTACTGTGTAAGTCACATATTCTTCAAATTGCAGTGCAGGAATGTGAGCATATCAACATGCTCCGGTATCAGGCTGGCTCTCTTCTTGGAGGTTATGTTCAGTCACTCAGAAGGAGTAGAAGTAGCAGGAATGCACAAGAATGACCGGGCTAATGATGCAAGACGTGGATACTTGGCTTCATTTGTGTTCCACCAAGACAGGGGATTCTCTGTCTTTGACAGAGGGTGCTCTCCAAAGTACATTAGTACCTGCAATGGAGATCACAGATGAAAATTAGGCTTGTGAAATGGCATGGCATATTACAGTTGATGTTAAATGTTAATAAGAACTGTTCTTGTTTAAACGCATAAATCTTGCCTCATTGGTGATAGCTTGGTTCTGAGCATCCTGTTCAGCAGTCTCACTGTCACTGTCTGTTGAGGAATCACATCCAAACAGTGATTCCAGAGGCACATTTGAAGTTCTCTTAAAACATGTAATGGATTCCTCATTCTCACTGGCACACTCTTTGCAGTTTCTTCTTGCATGGACTGTAAGGCGAGAGATTGGACTTTACTTTGAACACTGAACCTCTCCTCCGGTGTCAGAAATTTTAGTTTTTCGAAAACGTGGGTCTAGTGCAGCTGCAATGATCTGAGTGTCTGGGTTGTCATCTTTGACAGTGACTTCTCTGGACCAGCGTGCAGTGGTCTCCTGTGAAGCAACTGCCTGGAATGCCTGCACAAGAGCTGTTTCATAGGTGGTCTGAGAGGACTTCTGAAGCCCTCTGACCAGAGGAGGCAGGGCAGAGACAGTAACATAGGTTTCACCACTCAGGTATACAGTAGCACTTTCAAAAGCCTGAAGAGCTTTTGCCGGTTCCTCTAGCAAGGCCCACTGGTCTGGTTTCAGGTCGAGATGCTGTTTCCCTCTCTGTGTTACTGTTGGGTCAGACAATGTTGCGGTCAGTGACCATCTCTGCTCTAGCAGACGAGTCACCATATGAAAGGTGCTATTCCATCTAGTAGAGGCGTCTTGCATAAGTTTCTTCTCTGGGATCCCCATTTGTTTCTGTTTGGTCTTCAGCTTGCTTGAGGCTAGTTCACTTCTTTTGAAGTGCTCTACAAGACACCTTGCTGCTCCTAGTGCTTTAGTGATCTGAGGATGTTTCAGAGCATGACTGATCACCAATTGCAAAGTGTGGCCACGGTAACGGTACGGTTTCAATATCTTAATATAAAACTACTCAGACTAGCAAAGGCAATATTGCATTGTAAAAATAATTGCACAATTCTTTGTGCATTGTGTGTGGTTACAGGAATTTGGATATTTGCTCTCTCTAGCTTCCATTCAGTAACTGCATGCACTAGTTCTTCAGCCAGGTGTTCATTTGTGTGGCTCTCATACAGTGGATGAGTCTGCAGCACAAAGCCCCTCATTTCCCAATCGAGTATCCCCAGAAGTTTTTTAGTGTCGTGCCGCACCGCCAGCCGGGGGGAGGGGGGAAGAGACGGTTGTTAGCGCCGTCAGCGGGGGTGACGAGCGTCCGTCCGTCCATCCGTCCGTCCCCGGGCTCCTCGCCGTCAGCCACTTTTTTTACAAGAAGACCGCGACAGCTCACAAACACATGCTATAAAGCAGCTAATATTGAAAATGAGTATAGTGGCGCTGAGCTAGCAGTATAGCGGCGCAGCGGCGCTGTTCACGGGAGGTCCAGCCATCGGTGGAGAGAGCAAGGTAGGGTGCTTGCCTCAGTTCGTTTTCAATATCCCCCTGGGCATACTTCATAAAGTTCTGGGATCACTTTACTACTAAAATGGGTGCGGGGGATGAGCCTAAACAATGTGCTGCTCTCATGCCTCTGCTCCTGAGGGGATCACACAACTATTTGATGGGGAAACGTACCGAAAATGCCGTTGTTTGCCGTTGTGCATTGAACCGAACAGGGCGTATTGAACGGTTCGGTAAAATACCGAATATTGTTGCATACCTACTTGAAACCCTCATCCTCGACCATGGATATTGGCCTCATGTCATTGACTATCATGTTAAGGATGCTTTCTGTCAAGACTTGAGCCATTTGAGGGGTGCATGTGCCTCTTCTCATGACAAACTCATCCACACGTCTTTGCTTGGCACTGGCAGGGGAACTACTAAAGGAGAGAACAAAACTGAATTTTTTTATCATTCAAGAAGTTGAAATCTATGCAACATGTTGTATCACATTATAATGCCTAATACAGTTTTTAGTTGATTACATATCTTACAAATGAATTATCATAATGTTATCAATCATTGCATTAAGTGAAGGTTTACTATTCAGTGTTTTATCCCATTTATATTATTACTGTTTTGTACTGATTTCAATATCCTACACATGAATTATTACTGATATCGTTGCTGTCAGACAGAAGCCTCTTATTTGTACACATTATTAACCAATGAATGTACTCAAAGAGCTTGTCTCCAGCTGGCTTCTTGTCTGATGACACATGGGAAAGCATGAGTTCACAACAACCGCACTTGTTGTCGTCATTCGAGATCTGTTGCATTTTTAATAACTATGAATTTTAATAAATCACTATTTTGTTGCACACTAAGGGATGAATATGTCTAAAAAAATGCAAATCCGTTTCAGTTTGATTTGCTTCTAGGTTTGTAGGCTACTACAGAGTAGAGTTTAGATTCTCTGCCAAAGCCTGTTTTTTTTCATTCATATTTTTTTAATAACCCAAAGTAATGACTGTATTCCCAGCTAGAAAACGCGAATCTCTCTCCTCCCTCCATTGTTGTTTGTGTTTGTGTCTCTGCATGGTGTCCAGGTGACTTGTCCTCATGCTGAAAACGTGACTTTTCGCACACGTGACATCACTCTCAGAGGCGGAAGAAGAAAGCTAAAATATATATTTTAACCAACGAAAATGGCAAAAATAATAGTAAGACAGTGACTTGAATAAGTAGCTTTAATTTGGTTACTGGTCTGGAAATATTAACACGTTAGATTACTCATTACAAAGTGGCCAGCTCATAATTACAGTTCATGTGTCTGGCCGGGCTTGATTTTTTGGGCCCGATCTAAGCTACAGAGTCACACGTAAATGTAACACCATATATTGAAGATGAAAGTTTTTCGCCCGACAGCGACGATATGCTCCAAACCCCTACAAAACAGGTAGGCTATGGCTATAACTCATTGATAAATAAGACAAATGAATCAGTTCAACTCGTGAACTTACCCGTCTGGCGTACATGCCACCACAGCTCCTGGGTGTTCCATTTAAGGTGCTCATGCATGGCTGTAGTGCTGCCATGAAACGACAGCTGTGTTTCACACAGTTTGCACTTCACATGTCTCGCAGTTTTGTCAAAACGTTTCCACACTTTTGAAGTTTTTGGTATCGCTTTCCTCTCCGCAACATATTCCGCCATCATTCATGTTCACGTTCTTCTGCATCGTCGTGGGATTTATTATTATTATTATTATTCCATACGTTTTTTTTCCGTGGTCAAGTCCTTCAAATTTTGAGCTATTGAAACCATTCAACCATCAAAATGTTCAGCTTTTTAAGGACATTACTGCTTGTATTTTTCTCGTTTCTAACTATTATACTTTTGGAAATATTCAGCTTTTTCTGCAAATTTTTCCCCATTCAGCTTTTCAACTTTTCAACTTTTCCAGCAATGCAAATGGGAAAAGCTTCAAATTCTCTTCAAAACTCATCGCCTTTCAACCCCTATTTGTTCCTCATACATTGAGCGAGAGACACCGTTCAAACTTTAAAACACTCAGCAGATCTTGAACTATTCGACCTGTATTCAGTTTAAAAAAATATTGTATGGTTTTGAAATAATCTCAGTTTTAGTTTGAGCAATTTTTAGCCCGTCTTCTGAGTTTATAATGGGTGTGTATTGCGTCAGCTAGAGTGCGTGACATCAACTGCTGCACCCCAGAGTGTGGAGCTGCTCCAAAAAAGTGGACAGACTTGTCTTCAGCTTGATTTTGATCCCTCACCTTTTACTTGACATAGACAATATAGAAATGTAGGAAATCTTGTTGGCTTTCAGCTGGTGGTCTTATTTCAGATGTGGGAGTTACGGTTTTGGATTTAGCAACAACTCTTCCTGGTCTTCCATAAGCCACAATGTTAATTTTGAGACAGATTTTCTGGAAATGAGCAGACGGTTCCTGATTTGTCTCTCGCTCTCCCGCCCTCATTTTGCACTCTCCAGAAATAAAAACGACATGACCGCGTTCAGCAACTCCTCCTGTAACTCACCATACAAATAGTTTGAGGATTACCATCACAGTTTTTTCAGAATGTGGCTGTGCTCCTGATGCAGCATGTCTGCAGCCATTTCAAGCTGTTCCTGCCTTTAACTTAACCTTTCAGTCTTTTTTCACCTTTTTAAGCTCTTTCTGCCCTCTTACTCTACAACTTTTTGGTCTTTTCAGTCTTTTTTTTTAACCTTTTAAAGCTCTTTCAGCTCTCTTACTCTACAGCTTTTTAGCCTTTTCAGATATTCATTGTTCTGCCTTTTCAACTCCTTCAAACATTCAACTTCATGTTCAGCAATTAAAATGTTCAACTATTTAAGCTCTTTCAGCCCTCTTACTCTACAAATTTTCAGATATTCATCTTTCTGCCTTTTCAGCTTCTTTATACATGTCAGCTTCATGTTCAGCTACAGAAACTGTTCAGCTATCAACATGTTCAACTTTTTAAGCTCTTTCGGCCTTGACCTTTTCAACTTCAGCTTTTCAGAAGTACATTCAGCAGATTTCGCTTCAGACTTCAGCATTAACACTGTATTTTCGTAGGAAATGCACATTTTTCTAGTTTCAGTTTTAATATTCCGATTATTAACTTACCTGCATCAAGACATAATCATTCTAGAGAGAATCGCGATGCATTGAAGAATCAAACAATTTTTCCCACCCCTACTGGGTGGACCAGGCGGTGGATTTTTAGAAAGCTGCCCTGTATCTTATTCTACTGTCAGATCACAATGACAATTTCAGTAAATATAACAAAAAAATAGTTAGACTACAGCTTCAAAGTACTTAATTTTGGAAAAATAAAATAAAGTGTAGCAGCAGTTTGAGTTTCCCTTTTTAATTATTGTTAATGTTTCACATCTTAACAGTCTCAACTAGGGACCGACCGATTATCGGCCACCGATATATCGGGGCCCGATAGAACGGCCCAATTTCTATCGGGGGTTCTATCGTATCGGTGAAATGTTGCGCCGATAGAAAAAAAAAGAAAAAGTGTGACAATGACAAAAGCACGCGCTGGTGTGCTGATTTATTTTGTCCAGTGGGGCGCGCTGAGCTCAGCCGGAAACTTTGGCTCAGCTCACATTTCAGTGAAGTCCCTTCCCCACTCTACACCACGAAACCTCCCGACCACCTGACCAGTCAGCCGATCAACCAGCGGACAACCAGCGGACTTTTCCCCCTTTTCCACAAGTTCCCCATGTTTGTGAGACAACACGGAACGCTCCCCACCACGTGCTTGCTACAGTAACTTTTGATTGATTGAATACGTTATTAAAAGTTTGCACAAAAGCACCGAAGGGTACAATTTAATACAAATACAATGCTAAAAGGATTGAACCAAGAAAGCACTAGTCTCCCCGACACGACGCGGGATCACTTTTATTTTATCGTCGTCATTTTGGCTTGGTTTATGGAGGGGACGAATGAACGACATGTTTTTTGGCATGCATTGCTGACCTGGACATTGTTTCTCAGTAAATTAGAAAAACCTTTCCTATCATTACCTTTTTCTGTGCATGGTTGAAGGAGATCGCATCCACGCTCCCTCCTGCGCCGAAATGTCCCCTTTTAGTCACCTAAACCAACCCGGGTGTGTGGACACAACCACCGCATCAACTCACCACCCGCATCTATTTAAACTCCGTCACTTTGTTTTGTTCTTTTGCCCTGATGAAGACCTCCAGGTCGAAACGTTGGCCATGTCTGATCGATAACACAATAAATTAAGTAATGTCAGGCATATTTAACATCAAGGCTACGAGCGTGCCGCATCACTTCCTCATCAACGCTGGTGTCTCTTATTTGTGGCCGCTGCCAGCGCCACACAGGCTTTGCCTTTCAGCAATCATCGCTGTTTTGTCTTTGTTAAAATCAATAACAGCAGCAGCTGTAGGCAGCTGAGATCGCTGTGTTGTCTGTTATGCATGCAAATATGAATTAACACAGTGAAATGAATGGTTCTCTATTTACAAATTTAAAAATGCATAGGTTAAATAATATAAATGTTTTCTTTCCTTTATTACACAGATGGCTGAAAAAAGGAGCCAAGTATGTTAAATGTTAAAAGTCTTAAATAAAGACATTGGTTTAAGGAAGCATCTGTCTGTACTACTGTCACTGTGACTGTACTATTGCATAATGATATTGGTGCAAAATCTATGCACAATCCAAGGCCTCTTTGCATTCCAGCTCAAAAACTCACTATATCGGTTGCATATCGGCTATCGGTGATTGCACTCCCTCTAATATCGGCTATCGTTATCGGGCCAAAAAATCCCTATCGGTCGGACACTAGTCTCAACCAATTTTACAACAGGTCTCAACCAATTTTACAACAGGTCTCAACCAATTTTACAACAGATCTCAACACACCTTTACAATTGAACAGTTTTACAGTTTCTCTTTCTTTCCCTCTTGTTCATATTGGGCTCTGAGACTGCTTATTTTCTGTGACTTCAGTTCAGACTTGAGCGGGTATGTTTGTTCAAAAACTTTGTGCTTTGTCTCATAGTGTTGTTTCACATTGACACTTTTTATGAGTGCCACGTATGAAGCTAGAACAGTCTCAATATTATTCACAAATGAATGCAGAGGGATTTGTATCCACAAAGCTGGATCCTTATCTGTGCCAGAGTAATTTGTATCTGCAAAACTGGATCCGTATTTGTGCCAGAGTAATTTGCAGCTTGTATATCATCATTTGTTCATCAACTTAGTATTTTTCAGTGGAAATATATTTGTGAATATCCACCTATTTGTGTGGATACTTTTGAGACTCTTCTACCGTGCTGTTTTCACAGAAAATCCACAAATGCAGGGCGCAGGTGACTTGTAAAATGTCACTTGACTTGTCTCGTAAAACACAATTCACAAATAAATGCAGAGTGATTTGTATCTGTAAATCTAATCCGTATGAGACAAACGGATTTGTATCTGTAAATCTGGATCCGTGTCTCCGCTAAAAGGATATGTATCTGTAAATCTGTATCTGTGCCATCTAACTTGTATATCATCATTTGCATATCAATTTAGTATTTTTCAGTGGAAGTATATTTGTGAACCTCAATGCAACATTGATAGACGCTGCTAAACAGAAGAAGACCAAACCAAGTGCTGCCACTGGTTGCCTGCTTGATGAAGGGGCAGCAGCAGCATGGCTAGCTAACTAGCTGCTTCCATGCTGCTATATTCACCCTTTATTAAGTCACTCAGAGCCATAACTGCAGTCAAGCCAGCCGTGGTTCGCGCTAGCTTGGTCAAATCAGCCGCACAGGTTTTCTAGTGCGCGAATCTACTAACATTTACGGTAATCGTAGTGAAACCGCGCTGAAGAGCTGCTGGTAGAGACTGTGGGGCAGACTGCAGTCTCTCAGTCAGACCCATGAAACATACGATACTTTTACAGTCATAATTCCTGGTAATAAACTGAAGGTATCACGAAGGTATGCGTCCAGATTTCAAAGTAAAGGACGACGTGAGGGAAAAAAAAAAAGAAGTAAAGTTCAAAGTTAAAGTAGTTCATATACTGCTGGACTTAATACTTCCTAGATTACCTGCATGCATACTATGAAGTATATTTTACTGTGCACTGGTCGAGTAATCCTGTGTCAAAATCCTTAACAGAGGACAAGAATAAGGATATTTCACCCAACTTTGATGTGGAATAAAAAGCTTATTTTTCATAAGTAGTCCAAGATTCATGCACGACTGAACTTAGTACTTCCTAGACTATGTGCATGAATAATATGAAGTACTTTTACTGTCATTCCCCTGCTTTACCTGCTTTCTCCCATCCCTGAGACCCGTAACATGGGCATGGACGGCAAGTCATTAAAAAATGTACACTGCACTTATATCATGTTGTGAAATAAAAGCTAATGATTTCATAGTGATAGATTTACAAGATTATTTGAAAGTATGTTCAGGGTTTCCTCCAGGATTTTTTAAAACTGTGGTTGAGGTCTGCCCGAGTGGAAGAGCCCCCCTCGACGACAACGACAACATGAATTTTGAAATGTGAAGTTATGACTATTTCAAACTGAATGTTTTTCTAAATACATTTATAGGGTTTCCGGTACATGAATTGAAAATAATAATTGAAAATAGGATCTTGCAGTATCACTAGGCCAAAACAACAAACAGAGATATAAGTGAGAGATATAAGATATAAGTGAAATAACTAAACTAGTCTACTGAATACAGTCAAATAAACATCTTTTCCTGCATAGAATGTGAACAAAAGAAAAAGGCAGTCCATCCATTTGAAGAAAATAGCTACAATGTAAAAATACAAGGCTGTAGCACAACTACATACACAACTGTGCCCTCCTGTCTCCTGTGTGACTTGAAATTTTTTAACATTTTAAATAATGACCTCCTGCATTACTTCTGCCTTTGCTCTTATCTAATGTAAAATTGGTAAGTGTTAAATTCGTTCACATCACCAATACCACGCAGGTAATGTTAGGAATATTTAAATATTACACTTATCATGGTATACATCATTATAATTTCTATTGACTTGAGGGAATAACATCACGACAATAAGTCAAGAACATTGAGCCTCTCCTTTATGTAATGTTACCTGACCCTCTTCCTCTGGAACCTCTCTTCTTTTGAAAATTGCTTAATATACTCATCTGAAAATGTAACCAGAAAAGAGTCATGGCAGAAAATTACCTGGGCATTACCTAAGCTAACATTATGTCGTGCTGTTCAAAACATGTATCAAAACTCTATCAATAGAAAATTAAGTTTTACAGTTAAGAATTAATCTACAACAAAATAAACTCTCTCTCTACTGTATAACCAAAGACTCGACATGCTTTATTAGGCCTAAGGTAATCTCTCTTTAACAAGTGTCAATGGTACAAAATTCAAATAAAAATAATCTCTCTGAAATAATGACAGACATAATGTGCAGGGTTTCCCCTACATGTAATTGACTGTGGCGCACCGCCACGGCAAAATAAAAGCCGCCACACCTTAAGAATTCAGGCATAAATAAATACAGTGTTAGAGAAAGGAAATATTTATACTTCCACCGCAGTCTTTGACGTTAACTAGCATGTTGGATATTTAGCTTGATCATTAACTAGAGGATTAAAATGGACACTTAGAGCAGAGTCCTGCACGGGTCACCGCATTCGACCCGTTTTCTGACAGTAGCACAAATTACATTCGGTAACCGAGCCGACCCACTATAAATTGATACCGACGTCCGAAGGAAAATTGGACGGACGCAATTTTTAAAAGTGAAAGTAAGCCAGCGTGGGGAATGGGAGTTCTGGGAGGGCGCAAGCACGCATGAATGGGCTCATATGAAATATAAATGCTTATCATTTGTGTCACTAATAATGACTGATAAGTGCACTCTCTAGGCGTCCGACCCGATCTGCATCTGTGTCCGACACAGTACATTATTTTGCACCCGTGCAGGACTCTGACTTCGATAACTCCTCTCTTCAAACAAATGATAAAAATAGTATTTCTTTACAATATTAGATGAATCTTCATTCATGGCGTAATATTCCTCCTTTTCCAAAAGCCGCCTCTGAGGTAGGCGTAAACATGAGACGTGACGTGAAGCTCGAAGGTGGGCTGTGAACAGTGACATAGAATTTGTCTTCAAAATAAGAGCTTTACATTGCACCCCATTGGAGTTTAGAACTGGGTTCTTAGCGGGGGGCTTTTAATTTGAAAGTAGCGACCGTTCCTACTAGCTTGCGCTACAACAACAAGCTAAGACAACCAAACAGCGACAGAGACCGAGGAGACGCTGCATCTCCTGGATCTCCGCAGCTGTCCAGTTGCTCATCTCAATGTCCGCGGAGGAAGTGATGGACTGACTGCTGTGATCAGCTGTTTCCTGGTTTTAAAACTCCTCAGTTGTGGGTCGCACAGCAGTGCAGGTCATTGACACCTCCGCCCACCTCACCCACTGGTCGGCAAGCGGACCAAGCCGCCAAAAGGACGGGCAAATTGGCTGCTTGGTGCTCTGTCTAAAGACGGCTAAAAACACATTCATCCCGACTCAGGATTTTTTCTGTAGCCTAATCCATATACATTAGGGTCGTTTTCACTGGTTTGAACAAAACTGTATCAAATATAACCTAGCTTAGGTACCTTTGGTTCACCCTTTCTCTCCCTCCACGTCGGACTGTTGTCTCTACTCTCTTCGTCTCTCGCGCACTGCAGCTAGACAGGCAGGTGGTAACTCCGGTTTTCCGGTGTTGGTTTTTCAAAATAAGGGTAGGCTATTTGCAGCGTAGCGTCACATTTCACGAAAAACACCATGTTTTGTGCCAAATCACATTTCATACAATAATTCACATTACATAAAAACAAGGTAAAAAACAAAATATTATTCTGAAGGTGTGGCGGCTTTTATTTTGCCGTGGCGGTGCGCCACAATCAATTACATGTAGAGGAAACCCTGATGTTATTATTGGTATATTATGAATGTATAATCATTACAAAACCTCCCTCTCAGCCCCATGTGGGGAGTTGGTGTATGTCTATTTTGTCTTTTTTCTCAAGCTCAAATTTGAGGGTTCTGCCCTGATGATGCACCTGGAAACTGCTAGAGCTACTCTCCCAGTTTGGGGGGCATAGCTCCCAATGCTCCTATCACCACCGGGACCTTTTTGGTCTTCACCCTCTACATCTGTTCAAGTTGTTCCTTCAACTCCTGGTACTTTTCAATCTTTTACATTTCTACATCAAATTTGGGCGAAAAGACTTATTCTTGTTATCTCAAGGATTTTGACAGAGGATTATTTAAAAAATAAACAGTAAAAATACTAGTTATATAAGTAGTCTAGGAAGTACTTAGTTCAGCAGTATATGAATACTTTTTATTCCACGTCAAAGTTGGGTGAAATATCCTTAATCTTGTCCTCTGTTAAGGATTTTGACACAGGATTACTCAGAAAGTACACAGTAAAAGTACTTCATATTATGCATTAGAGATGCACATGGTTAACCGTTGAACCGTTAACGGATAACAGGAACTTTGACCGATTAACACTATCGGTTAAATTTTTTTTAGCTACTTGTCAGTCATCTCATGGGAGCGTGTCGATGCGTGCCACACGTACAACACATGCCTTTATGTGCTTTCCGCCACAGCCCACTTCACAGCAAAAATGAAGCGAACAAAAAGGAGTTCTGTGTGGGACAATTTCGACCAAAAAGGAGATGAGGTTATTTGCAAACTATGCAGTACAGCACTGAAATATTCAAGCAGTATTCAACCAGTACAATGCAGTACCACTCCGCTTCGCGTCGGGGTCCGGTTCGTCCTGTCGGGACTAATTTTCCCGATAATGACCGCCGTTCTATACATTATCCCGCTTATTACATGGCTACTTGTCAACACGGAAAAAAAAAACGTCTCACAGTGTGTCTTTTTACAATTTATTTGTTACCGTTCAGGCGTTCAGTGTTTTTCAGCAGAGAAATAGTTCGCCAAACTGATGCCGTTTTGCTCCCTCTTCGCTGCTTTCCTCTTCTTCTTTTCTTGACCTTTGATGACAACTCAGCCTTTTGCCAAGACTCGAAATCACCGTATTTACCAAAAATATTAAAGTTAATGTGAAACTCATCTAGGGCTGGAACGATTCATCGAGTTACTCGAAGCCTCGTTAAATTCCTAGGACGCGCACTATGCGCGCAGGGATCTGATTGTTCCACATGGACCGTTGTTCAGGAAGCACACCAGCGCGTCATACATTTTGAATTTAGCTGGCTGGCACAATTTATCTCTGTATTTGTAGTGATGTTGTGATGCGGTTTGACTAGATATGATGTTTAGCTGTGATGTTTTTAACCTCTTCAACCCGAGCTGCGCATGTTGCATTATACACCCTATAAGAGCATGCTAACCATGGAGCAACATATTAATGCAGCACACCAACTTAACGGGAAGAACCTCGGCTAAACGCTCATGATAATCATTTTCACCTAATCGAAACTCAATTCCGACACCAAGAAACTGAACGGGCATGTAGAAAAAACACGCTAATGGCGCATGTCCGAAAAATCGGCGTTAGCGATTACGCTACTTCATGCTAATGCTACATACAGCATGTCATATAAAAGCTGGGACTCTACAAATTTCAACGGTATATGT